>JAFVLL020032664.1:0-22757 GCA_021397915.2 Tor tambroides | reverse complement strand
TTTATTTTCACAGCCACCTTTGCTCATATTTACCAAGGGTGCCAATATTAGTGGAGGGCACTGTATATATATATATATATATATATATATATATAATGAATATACACAGTACACACACATATAGTATGTAAACATAAACTTATATTTTGAATCGATTAATCGCGACTAATCGTTTGTAGTTATTGTATTTGTATTGTACAGTTTATTTAGTTTTAGTTTTATTCTCAATCATATTATAAAGAAATAGCCCAAATGAGATGTTTCAAACTTTGCTCAAATTTACTTAATCTGCAGTCAAAAATAAAAGATTTAAACATGAAATCAAACCATTCTAAATTATTCCAAAAAGACAAAATTATTGAGTTTTTATTAAGTTTAGCTGTTATACTCAGTATATGTTTACAGTACTTCTTCAAAGGAGCTTTAGGAGAAAAGTCTGAGACAAACTATACGTAATATACCTGATTAAGTCTCCTGAGATGTGAAAGCACAACATCGGAGCATTAACATTTCCCTCTGAGATGTCGTACAATGGTTCTCCATACAGTTTTCCTCCTCTGCACCTCTACCTGTCACTGTACATATGCACAGATTTTCAAAGTATCAGCTCTTATTTTCCATAAGTCTCGGGCTCCTCTGAAAAATATTTAGCTTTCCTGTCAACAACGACTTTGAAGGAGTCTGAGAAAAGGGCCTGCTGGAGCGGTCGTTATTGTCAGCAATGAGGCAGATTTAGGGAGCGTTTCTGTTAGCGCTGTCTGGGTTGTCTGCATAACCCTTACCCAGATTCCTCTGAGGACGGCCCAAACGCCATTGTCTCCCGATGCCTTTGGGACCCACTGATTTGAAACAAATGGAGCACATGAATGGAGGTTCTTGTTGTGGGTACGAGTGTGTAATGAGGGAAAAAAACAAGAGGGTTGACAGAGAAAGTTTAGTAGTTGTCAATGTTATTTGTATGCTGTATAAATGTGTGAAGCCACATTCTTTTTTACTTTGTACAAAACCCTGTGAGACTAAATTCATCTATACAGTCTCCAGGGCTGCATTGTCTTCACTCTGTGGCACCCTACCTGGGCTTGTCTTGTTACGTGACCCCCCCCCTCCTGTGGATGTCGATCTTGGAGCTTAAAGGTGGACAAAAGCAGTCTTTGGTTGGGTGACTGGTGGGCAGGCTGGAGGTGGTGCCAGCTGTCTGTCAAAAGCCAGCGTGATGAATGCAGGTGGTGCCGATTCATAGATCAGACGTTAGAGGAGGGTTGAAAGAAGACAGGAGTAGTGATTGTTATCACAGGCCCTCATCTCCACATTGTGTGGGATCTTCTCATGGCTGGTATGTTATGAGAACAATTGCAGAGGGTGAACAAAGCTTGTAATTTGTGATTCTTTTGATTTTTCTCTCAGTATCCATATCTTGCTTCTTGCTTACACCACTCTCTCTTTTCTCTCTTTGATTTTATATCATTTGTTTTGTTCTAGAACCATTAAAGTGGGAATTGCCCAACTTTTTTTATTTGCTGAATCCCTTTGACCTAAAAAATTTACTTGAATGCTCCCTGAGATTTTAAATTAATATTTCAATAATTTAATGACACATTTGTATGTTCACAGTTCTCGGTTAATGGTCACGCAGTTATACAAATAAAATATTAAATATTTTTTTGTGAGAATTTTTCTTGGTTTTTGTTTTACCATTATTTATCTCAGTTTTACTTTTTATTATTATTAGCTTTTTATCAATTTACAAACCCCCTGTAGCTCCCTCATGAACATCAGTTTGGGAACCCTTTTCTTATAGGAAAGGTTCACTCAAAAAATACAATTCTGTTAATTACGCACCATCATGATACTCAAAACCAAGACTTTTTTCTTCCACGAGGCAAAAGGAAACATTTTATTTGTTTTTTCCCCATTCATTTGCAATGAATTGAGGAAAAAAAGGATACAGTGCTTTGTAAATGTATCATAAAAGTAGTCCATATGACTTTTGTGTATCTTCTATGTTTGGAACAGTCTAAAATGTAAGTTATAAACTGAAAATCTTTTCCAACTTTCCTTGGCTCATTCATGAGAGCAGTACAGTAGCGATGTCCAATTTGTGATAGAGTCATTCTTTTGAGTCAAATCTTTTTAATATTGGTTCATATCAGTCTGAATGATTCATTCATAAATTGGAAAGATTTGGTTCTCAAAGTTCTCATTTGGCTCACTGATTCCAACAAAGAGGCTTTTTCTCATAAAGCTATGATATGACTTCTGAAGAAGTTGTATGGACTACTTTTATGATACCTTTTTATCCATTTTGAAGCTCCAGTCCCCATTAACTGCAACTGCATGGAAAAGACTGACCAGCACAGTCATCAGAATTTCATATTTATTCCACTGAAGAAAGAATGACGGTGAGTGATTACTGAATTTTCTTTGTTGGGTGAACTATCCCTTTAAACGGTTCCTTACTCCCTCATCCACGTGTACCGGAGTATTATATCAAAAGCTCCGACATTTCCCGATGCGTCTTGGCCAGAATAAACAGAACCGCTGTGAACGATTCTTCTCAGCAGGCGAGCTCTACGGGTTTGGATTGTTAATATGAGCTGGAATTCACTATAGTCCATCAGATCCCAGCATTTTCTGAATGTTTCCTCTACTCAGATGTACGGATGAATAGAGGCCACAAGGTCGTTTTTGTTTTTTCACAATCTCATAAGTTTCTTGTCATTCAAAAGAAAGGCTACAAGGAAATAGCAGTTGAGTCAATTTTCTTGCGCTGGGCTCAGCGATACAACCGGTGTTATTCATCACTGACTTTCAATCATACACAAGAGCATGAGCCTGCTGGCAGCTGTTGAGAGGAGATGGATGCGGTATGTTATTGATGGTGACGTTGGAGTTTTTCTTGCAGACGGAACCCCCTGCTCGTGTCCATGTGTTTGCCCACTTCAGGGACCCATACATGTGCCTGGATCTTTTAGGGTAACACCCAAAGCTTTGCTTTTACTACACAAGCCACCGTGGCTGATGTTAACCTTCACCATGGCTAATAACATCATGCAGAGTGTCGTAAGTCTTTTAATATAGACTCAGTAGCAGAAAGGGGTGATTTGGATTACTGGAGAGTGGAGCGTTGAGACCTGAATCCAGGTTAACTTCAGCTTTCTAGAAAAATGATTATTTATTCATCAGTGAACCCCAAACATTTTGCGGGACTGTTATTCATTTGTTTAGTCTAAACAGTCGTTGGGCCAGCTGCAAAACATAGTGTTGAAGAGGGAAGGTTTAAGAATGCCTGTTATCTGAATTCAATTAAAAATATATAGACGCATGCAATGAAATTTGGTCAATACCCAATAAGAAAAAATAAATAAATAACCATACAGTATTAAGAATAAATAAGAATTATCATGCACATAATACTACTATGAATATTTATAGCTTGTTGAAGAAAATAATTGTAATATTTCCCATGTGCGTCGAAAGTTGAAAGGCATGATTTATGGTGTAATATTGAATAACAACATCTGAAATGAGTTTACTGTGTATTTCAAAGTGATATTGCGAAAGTTTGCAGAAAAAATCAAGTAATGAAGTTAACTCATTTCATGCATGAATTCACACTAATGTAGTAACATGCACACAGCAGCTCATTCTAACACACAACGGGTCATTCTATGCTCTTAAATCAAAAATTTAAGCAAAATTCAAGTTTCACTCGTGAAAGTAAAGTAAAACTGTTTCTTATCAATGTGTATGTTGTCGTAAAGGGTTAAACCTGTGCCACAATGTATTTTTTATCCCTTTAAATTAGCAGTATGGCAATGTTTTAACTTGTCTTAAATGAGTGAAAACAAGATCCTACAGTTAGATATCCAACATGGACTGCTAAATATTCAGCATTGACTGATCAGTAATATCAGCCAAAAACAGATCATCATAATATATCCCATTCCTAATAAAATGACTTCAGCAAAAGGGAAGTTTTATTTTTGATTTGTAAAGTGTCAGTTGGGAAGTGTTAATTCCAGATCTCTCAGATGGATTTGGAATGCCATTTATTCTTAAGTGACTAAATAAATGAAAAGATCATGTTAAGAGTATTAGAATAAATTCAAGACAAGCTAGCACAGCGCTGTTTTCACTCTCTCACAAACACAAAGCTGTTGAGCGATTGTGTGCCATGTGAGAGACATTTCAGATGTTTATGTAAGCACTGAACAGGCCCAGCTGCTCACATCTGGATCTGTGGTGATGCTCAGTTAGGAAGAGAGAAGAAACAGCTCTCTTCCTCTGCACATCTTAAGCGGTATTCCGACAATAAACAGATCAATTGAAGAGAATAGCTCTTACACCTACACAGAATTCACCCGTGTCAGAAGTTCTTCCTCAAGGACAGTGGTGCTCAGGCACTACTTGGGTGTGCAAACAAGAGAAATTCCCTAACAAAACAAAGGAAATAAACATATGATTCCATGCCATTCTTTATTCTAGTGTGTGGCCTTCAAACCGCTGACCCCTTAATTTACAACGTATTTGCAAATCCATCCTCTGCTATACCAAAAGTGGATCAACTTATCCAGTGCCCTTCTTCTTCCTTCCATGTGGCCACAGATTTTCCAGCTAGTGACATTCTGCCAAGACGACCGCAGAAGACTATGCGCACTCTAATGTTTTTCAGGCACAGCAACATGATGCACAATCTACAACAAAACAAAACAAAACAGTCGTTCAGAAACAAAGGGGGTCACCTCCAGCTCTGGCTGTATTGTTTTGGATGGATGAGAATAGGGCCAGAGGCAAACATTGATCCAAGTTCTAAAAGCTTCAGCAAACTGTATGAAATTAACCCTACTGTGGGTAAAAGTCGCATCTTTGTTTTCAATAATCACTGGGTTCAGATCATATTTACAACAAATAAAACATTCCAGAATCACACAAGATTAACTGAAGATCCACTGCTATGCTCCTCATCTCTAAACATACTTTTTAAAATTGAGGTCTCACTTTATTTTAAGGTTCGATTCTCGCTATTAACAAACCATTAACTACAACTTTTGCCTCAATAAACCACTATTTTGCTGCTTAGTAATAGTTAGTAAGGTAGTTGTTGAGTTTAGGCATTGCGTAGGATTAGGGATGTAGAATATGGTCATGCAGAATATGTGCTTTATAAGCACTAATAAACAGCCAATATGTTAATAATAGGCATGCTAATAAGCAACTAGTTAATAGTGAGAATTGGTCCCTATACTAAAGTGTTGCCTAGTTCTCTTAGGAAATTTTATCACTCAGTAAACACTTTTGAAAACATTAAGTCAACCCTGGAGTTATTTTTGTCCAAATCAAACTTCTCAATCAAACCTCTTTTATAGTGTTTCAACTTATTACTTGCCAAAAGCTGGTATGGTGTTTTAACACCAACAAACCAATTGACTAAAAGCTTTAGCTTTGCATTGACTTTAGTGTCCAGATGATTTACTTTTATTTGACTTCCCACAATATGTTTCAGCTTTGCAACTGGCATATTGTAGGGTTTGCCAGCGAGGGAAAGACATTGCCGTTTTCTTTCAAGGACACCAACTCTTTGGACCTCTTGAGCTGTAGTATTTTGAACAAGTATGCTTTTGATTATTGAGGACAGTGTGTAATGAAAGCAATGATTTTCATTCACATGCCTTCCAGTTATCTCTGGGTCTTCTTTTGTTCTTTCAAAATATTGTGGCACAGTTTCAAAAGTCAGAGTGGCACAGTTTCAAAAAGTCCTTGCGGTCTGATTGTCAGGACATGTGAGGAGCCATAGGATACATGTGGGCAACACATGAGGAAATGATGCGATGGTTCTGTGAAATCAGGTCATATTAAATGACCGGGCAGCTTCGATCTTCTGTGAAGCTTTTTACGGCTTTATATTAACCGTTCAAGCTGCTTGAGATTGTTTTTCAAAACAAGTATAATTGCTATCGCAGCTTAATCAAATGCAGGCCAGATCAGAGGCTGAAACCGTAGGAGTGCACCTACTTTGAGTGTGTGTGTGTGTGTGTGTGTGTGTGTGTGTGCGCGGCAGAAAGAGTAAAACACAACCAGAACTCTGAAACACTAAGTTCTAAGACACCATGAACCATTTCCCACCAGCTTTACAATTAAAAGCAGAGCTCATCAGTGGAATTATCATGGTGAACTTCTTTGCTGACTGAACCAATGTGTTTTTTATCTGTGTTGGCTGTCAGGGCACAGTGTTTTGCCATGTTTAACAATTTGTTAATGAAAGTGTTTTGTAAATGCAAATAGCCACTCTGCAAAAAATCTTTTTCTAAATCAATATTTTTGCAAAGTTTTCCAGTAACAATAAAATAAAATAAAATAAAAAATATTCCAGTAAAAAAAAGAATGTTTTTATTTCAATCTTAAATCTAACAAAATTCAGTGATGTTTATGCTTAAAACAAGAAAATTTGCAATGCGGTAAGAAAATAAATTTATTTCATGATATATATTCTAAAAAGAAATCTTAATATTTTGTAATTTTAAAGGATGTTTAGATATATTTACTGAAAAATACAAAACTACTGGTTAAAGATTTTTTTTTAGCAGTGGATATTTTAAATATAGATGGCTCATATTTTTCTTTTCTTTTTTTTGGCTCATATGTTTTTTCTTGAGCACCTCAAGCTCTTTCCTTTTCGTTTCTCACTTTCTGATTTATTCATTAATATTGCATAAGCTATCAAAGTCCAAGTATTTTAGTTTAGATATGGTCTGAAAGTATGTCTGGTCTTAGCTGCATTATCCATGGAAAGAAATTGTTAGTTCAGGCTGCTTTTAATGAAGAATAACAATTATCTGTCAATTTCAAGGCTTTTCCTGCATGTTATTTTAGGAAAAAACTAATGTCTGGACCAGATACACAGCAAACTGTGCTAAACAGCTTGACACAGGAGTGTTGAGAGGAAACAGATGCCTGACTTCAGCATGAAACAGAAAAGAAAAGGCATATTATTGTCAGTGAATAAGTCCTTGGGTCTCATTTGTGAGTAAGTGCTGTGTGTAAGTTGTGTAATAGTTTTGTGGTTGACTGTAGGGAACTAGTCAATTTCCTCAAGTTAAAATTCTCCAGTAGCCTAAATCACCAAATAGGTTTAGTTATTCATGGATGCCCAACCCCTCGTAATAGGGCTTCCACAAGTACTCATTTTCACAAGTCAACTAGTCATCCATAAAAATAATTGATTAGTAGGTCGGTTAGGGTTTACCTACAGTATAAAAATGAGTTACAGCCAGTCTCCAACCAGCTGGAGAATATGTTGCATGCAGCTGAGATGATGGAAAACAAAACCTTGGAAATCTCTATTGCCATATACATGCTGCTTTTGTTGTCATGAATAGTTCAAAATGTCTCACTATCTTATAGTTTATGTAAGCCTGTGGCCGAGGCTCATTTGATTCATGGATGTCGGAGGGGTTTGCGAGAATTTTGGTTTGTAAGTGAACACTCAAAGAAATTAGAAGTCTTTGTGAATACAACATGCTCCAGTTTGGCTGTTGACATTGATGTAGTTCCACATATATTTTGCCATTACAGGATACCAAACAGAAATAATGTTACACAAATACACTGGGGACAGTTGTAGACTGTTATTGCCATATAGAACAAACGCTGAAATCATGTGATCCACTAGTCGATACAGACATCAATGATGTGGATTTGACTTGAGAACAAAAACGGCACAATATGCAGTAATATGACAGAAATTTGGTTTATGCTTTAAAGGAAAACGCCACCGTTTTTCCATATTCCAATATGTTCTTCCCTCAACTTAGACGAGTTGATACATAACTCTCCCGTCTCAGTGCGTGCACTTAATCGCTCTAGCGCACGGCGCCACTATGCTAGCGTTTAGCTTAGCACCATTCATTCCTTAGGATCCAAACAGGATGTAGCTCGAAGCCACTCAGCATCCATTGTTTTATTTAAAAAGACTTAGTTACATGAAAGTATTACACGGTAGTATGGTGAGACATTGTGTAAATAAAAATGCTAGATTTCTTAAGCGATAAAAATGATAACTATAATGGCGAGGAAGAAAGATTTCAGCACCTCGATATCGGCGCCAGACACATCATCACCCGGAAAACACGTTGGTTCTATTGACGGAGGGGGAGTTTTCAGGAGTGTGATATTACCGCGCAGGTCGAAGTGCTGCGGCGCTCTTCCCATACATTATAGTTATCATTTTTTATCCGCTAGAAATCGCCATCGCTTTTTTATTTTGTGTCACCATACTTACTCGTAACTACCTGCGTAACCGCCTTTAAATAGGGAAAACATGGAAGTGTTGAAGTCGAAATTCAACCCTGTTTGAATCCTAAGGAATGAATGGTGCTAAGCAACGCTAGTATAGTGGTGCCACGCTAGGAGCGATTAAGTGCATGCACTGAGACGTGAGAGGTATGTATCAACCTTGCCTAAGTTGAGGGCATAGTCTATACAACAAGGGAAAAACGGTGGCGTTTTCCTTTTAAAATAAATAAATAAATAAATAATAAAAAATTCCCAGTAGGGTACGAAAAACTTAATCCAAGACATTTATTCTCAAAACAAGTCTTAATATCTTATGCTATATTAAAATAAATTTATCTTGTTATTCTTTTTAGATATTTTTACTTAAAAACAAGACAAAAATACCTATCATCCACTCAAATCCAGAATCTAAATCTAAAATTTAAGTTAAATCTAAATGCTACATCAGCTACCACATTCCACAAAAATATACTTGAAAAGAGGTTGATTTGAACATGCCAGAGTTGCTTAATAATCAGTAGTTTTATATTGCTTATTTTGTTTGTTGACATGACATGTCAGTCAGAGGCAGTAATTGCTACTTTTTACTACAGCATGTCAATTCTTCTTAGATTTTGCAAATGTCATGCAGTAGCTGATGGCTTTTCTTGTCCGATTTTGCTTGACTTTTTTTACTCGAAAGAAAAACAAAATTTCAAGAAAGCCATTATTTTCCGACCCAATTCTCAACAGACCATCGTAAGAGGGGGCGGGGCCTCTCGCTCTTGAATGACGGCCTGAGCAAACAAATGAGAAACCAGAATGTTTGTGTGGTCATTTGTGGGTTTAGCCCTCTATTTGCATGTCATTACCAGCTTCTGTCAACCCACAAAGTGTTCATTCATACTTTCACTCGAACGCTGCACATGGTTGAAGAACACACACATGCTCATAAACACACATGCAAGCTTAGCATGTAGATCTGAACCCAAACACACTTTCAAAAACATAAATAATCACTCACCATGATCTGTCTCAACATAAATAGAAAGACAGCTGTCAGGGCCGGTTAGAGTTACCTCTGGAAGTGACAGTTGTCAGGATGGTACTCTTGTTAGCAAGTGTCGCTGAAAGGAAGTTTGGCTTTGATAAGTTGCTCTTGACACATGGACGTTTGCGTTTAGAAACATTGTAGATTGACGGTTTGGCACAGAGGAAAAGTTAATGGACACAAATAATTCTATATTTGTGTTTTATGAATCGCATGCCTCTGCTGAGTTGTAAGTATTAGTGCTTAGCTTATTGCTAACTGGTTAGCGTCAGTGTGTTACATGACCGCTAAAGAGACATTCATCAAACCGGGTCTGCAGTTTTTCCAACAAGTTGATTTCTTGTGGAAAAAATCCCTCTCCTGCACACTGTGTCATCAGTCCATCCATCAAACGGACAGTGTTGAAAAGCTCTGAAATGGTATTTTGTTTTGCAGCAGTTAAGCAAGACTGGGCAGAGTGAAGGAACAGTATAATGTAGTATTGTGCTTGTGTGTTGAATGAGTAGAGGAAGGCTTGTAGATGATGAAAGAAAGGAGGATGAGAAAAAGAGATTTTCGGGAGTCAGAGTGAGGATTTAATAAACAATTGAATGCTACTGAATGAACTGCATGTCACTGATTACGTTGTTTACTTGCTCATGTTGTCTGTATCGTTTTAGCACCTGATTTACTAAAGCAGACATTACCGATTAACCGTGATCCAGATCTGGACCCTGAATCATTTCCTCAAGAAATAATGTAAACCAAAATATGCAGCTGGATTGCATTCATACTACGCACATTCACACTAACAACAACAAACTTTTTAATGGATGCAAATTAAGTTCTTTCTCAAATGTAGTACCTTCTCAGAAAGTGATTTCGCACACTTCGCTATTTTTTTCATAGTTGTCATTTTGCAATTTTATTTATTTTACATAAAATAATGCCCAACTGTTACTTGTAATAAAATAACATGAACTGAAATAAAATAAAATATTTAAAAATGTATTTTATTTTATCTAGCTGCCAACATAACATTTTTTATTACTAAAATAACTAAGTACTAAAATAACTAAAAATTAAATAAACTGAAACTTAAGAAGAACTTTCTAGACATATTTTTTTTTTAAAAAAAACTTATATTAAAATTAAAATGAAAACAAAATAATTTTTTTTTCAATCTGTCGACTATAAAATATAGCAGTATATGTCTATTTGAAATTGATTCATAAGTTAAAAACATATTAATCATATTTTTACTTTTTTCAGTGTATACTGGATAAAACAGCAACTATTTTTGGAGCAACTATTCTGATTATTGAGGATTTATCTTATCTTTTACAAATTACCATTGCTTCCAACTTCTAACTTACAAGTATACCTAAAATGAACATTATTTCATGTCATACCTACAGAAGACATTTAAAGTGTTTCAGTGCGTTTAGCACCTGGTTGACATGGATTCTGCAGGTAAAACAGAGATTTTGTGCTGAAATATACCTCACACAAAAGTTAATTAACTGTTTAGTGAATTTACCCTTTTCTGACCTTGTCTTGCTTACAAGATGCAGATCTTTATGGAAGGATGAGCTAATGAGACACAGGGAGGGATTGAGCAACAGATTCTTTGTGGTTTTTGCTCTTTCATGTGAGAATCCGAAAGCCAATTAAACACTTATTTACGTAAGTCAGGCTCTCAACCATGAAGTAATTCAGAAACATAGAGGTTGTTCAGTCACACCAGCATCTCTGAGTCGCATTGCATGAAAGACGAAGAAGAGACAAGGCAGAAATGGCAGAGAAAGCAGATGGGTCATTGAGCCAAATCATTACGCATGTTTCAGGACCGGGATTGTGTGAGTGCTGTCAGCGCTGGGATGTTTTACAGTGGCTTTTTGTGGTCAATCTGAAGCTCTCTGTGACCCGCTGGTGACCTGTCCTCCCCCTCTGTGCCACAAGCCACTTGAGATGCAGGTTAATGAGTTGCTTCACAGTTCCCACAGTCTGACACCAGCATACCTTCTTCATTTCTATGAACTGCTCCTATCTAATCTCAGACAGAGACATTAACATCCATCTCCGGTGATCCGATCACAGTTGGTCAACCAAGATAGATTGCCATTTACACCTGGTAGTATTAAGCATCTCAAATGTGTCTCCTTTGACCGCTAGAGATCAGATTTTAACGAATGGAGGGTCTTATTTCAGGTCTCAAATACTACCGTTCAAAAGTTTAGGGTCATTAAAGAAATTACTACTTTTGTTCGGCAAGGATTCATCACATTAATCAAAAGTGAAGTCAGTAAAGACTTTTGCATATTTTGTACAAACATATTTCAGTTAAATGCTGTTCTTTTGAACTCTTTATTCATCAAAGAATCCTGAAAAATCCTAAATGTATCAGTTTTATCTAAAATATTAAGCAGCACAACTGTTTTAATCATTGACAGTAATAAATGTTTCTTGAGCAGGAATTCAGCATATTAGAATGATTTCTGAAGGATATTGTGACACCAAAGGTTGGAGTAATGGCTGCTGGAAATTTAGCTGTGCCATCACAGGAATAAATGGAATTTTACAATATAATTAAACAGAATACAATTACTTTAACTTGTTATAATATTTCAGTATTACAGTTAATCAAATGCAGCCATGGTGAATATAGAAGACTTCTTTCAAAAACATTAAAAATACATCAGTACATTCATTAAGCATGTAAAAGTTAAATAAAAACACAGGATTTTTTTCGATTTTATTTAATCACAAATGTGATGTTTCAGAAACCTGAACTGAGCATCTGATGTGAACATTTTGGCCTCTGTTTGGTCCCAGCTGTATTCACTTAGTATTTATTTAATGATTGGATCACCTAAAACGGATGCAAACAAGGTATAAACAGAGCCTTGGATTGCAACAACAAACACACTCTCCTGAAATGTAATTTTCTTGCAAGACTGAGAGTGTAAACTTTTATTTATTTGTGAAATGATCTTTGCATTTTATCTGTCAGTCACTCTGCTGAATTTTGTGGTAGCACAATTATTAGCTGTCTTTGAAGAGGAAAGAAAGGCATTTGCACTGGAGGTATATTTAAAAGCTGCAGATGTGTTGGTAAGCTAATGCTCTGAGCTCTTCTTGTTTTGCTGCGGTCACTTTGGCATCAGTTTCAGGGACTAAAATTGCCCCTCATGAATCCAGTTTAGTGTCATTTGCTTGAGTACATCAATGGTTATTTATTTGCACTTCACCAGGTACTTATACATGCAAGATTAAAATTTTATTTTTGAACATAATAACTAATCTACAACATATAGTCATAAAGTCAGAGACCTTTCCCTCAACGAAATCTGATCATAAGTAGGGCTGCAAAACAATAGTCGCAATTTATATGTAAAATATTTATATATAATATTAATTCTATACAAGTGTTTACATACAATACATACTAATATTTTTAAAATATATACATATATGTGTGTGTATTTATATATACATGATAAATATACACAGTACACACACACATATAGTATTTCAATATAAACTTTTATTTTGAATCAATTAATCATGACTAATCGTTTTGCAGCCCTAATCATAAGTGGTCACAGGAGACCCATCTGCTTTGGCTGACCACTTATGATCAGATCACCAGAGACTGATGTTACTCATGTCTGTGCATCTCTTCAGCCAAAATTTGAGCCCATTACAACTGGATTGTCTGTCCAGATGCTAAACCATCACCAAATACAGTTTATTATTATCTTACAGCAAGCGTCTAGCTATGTACAGGATGCATGCAGAGGCATAGCATCACATCCGAAGGCATAGACTAGTTCTTCAGCCAAGCTAGAGTCAAGATACAAGATGAAGAGCAAATAAAAGTGTCTTGTGTGAATTAGGAGAAGATGAATCTCTCTTGTCTTGATCAAACAGCTCAAATCTTCCTCTTCTGTTAATGGTCTGCGGATGATTTCTTTGAGATGTTTTTATAAGCTTTCATGTAAGCTGGAGATATCTCTGAGAAGTCCTTCGTTTTTGTACTTCTGAATAACAAATCTCTATCTCTCTCACACACTCTTTTTTTCAACGCCATCCCAGACTTATGAACACACTCCTCTTCACCTCCCACACTCTCTCTCTCCCTTTCTCCACTAGAGTCTTGAGGTTCCAGGAGACAAGTGGCTCGTTTCTCTTAAGAAATATGCTTGTGTTGTATTTTAAGTGAGTATTATCATAAACGTGTATTCCAGACTTTGAGAAACATGCTCTGGTAAATCTCACACACTTAAACGTTATTAATTTTAACTGTATTTACACAGTGGCCAGAAAATTAACAGGATGGAAATGTGGAGCTAAAGCCAATGAGCATTAGTTTACTTTAAAGTTTTAATCATCCATTTTGAATGTCTTTTTAATGATTGACAAACCAACTAATACCACAAAACCTCACAGAATTCTGCTGGGTTTTGTTAGTTAAAAAGATATTATGAAAGGCCAACACATGAATAAGTAAATAAATAAATCCACAGATATACCAAAATTAGGTAAAAGTAGTGACATTATTTATAATTCTCCCCTATGTTCACTCAATTGTAATTTTGCGAAAAAGGCTAATATGATTTCCATCATGAGACATGAAAATGTACTGCATAGTAGGTATGACCCAGAGTTTGGATGCACCATAAGAGAATATGAAGGAGGGAAGAAGGGAGGGAGTGAGGGAAGGTGAGAGGTTGTGTAATGGAAGACCAACATTTATCAGTCACTGAATCCCTGTTCAGGCGGGCATGCCGCGGGATGGTTGGATAAACAGAGCAAGGCGAAAGCCAAAGTTCACCAAGTCGGTACAACACTGGAACAGACTAGAAGAGAGTGGGATGCTGCGGTCATTCATTTTCTTTCTCTCACCCCCCTGTCATTGTTTTCTCGGTCTGTCACTCCTCACTTTTCCTCCCAATTTCAGTCACTTCAACCTCGGAATCCTCATTCCGCTGTCTGTCCAGTTTGCCTTTGGGTCACACCCCATGCTGTTTATTTTTCTGCTCTTTCTTTTTTTCTACTTAGTCCAGTCTAAAAGTGAGTATTTAAATCTATAGGTTAGGCTACCCATAAATAACAGTTCTCTAATTGTTTATTCACCCTGATGTCAGTCTAAACCCTTGTTGTTTCTTCTATTAAACACAAAAGGAGACATTTTGAAGAATTGTGCTGGTTGCTCTTTGCCATGCAATTATAATGAATGGGGACTGGGGCTTTTAAACTTCGAAAAGAATGCAAAGGTGCCATAAAAGTAATATAAAAGTGATCCAAATGGGTGAGAAAAGTTGTATAAAGAGTAGATCCAAATTTAGATGATTATTAATTTAATAATCTTCACCTCTAGGAGCTGTGAATGATTTATTAAGTAGGTGAGATTCAGAATGTGAACTGGATCTGCTGATTCATTAAAATCAGACTCAAAAGAATGATTGGTTAAGTAATCGAACATACTTCTGATGCGTGAAAAGAGCTACCTACTTTTCAAAATCCTCCTTTTGTGTCCCTCAGAAGAAACTAAGTCATAAAGTTTTGGAATGAGGATGAGCATGAGTAAATAAATACCTAATTTTTATTTTTAGGTGAAATATTCCTTAAATGGATTGTATAGCTCTCCCAATTGCAAAAATGTTCTTTATTTAAAGAGAATTTCCTTATCCCGGTTGTACATTGCATAATAAAGGATAAAAGCTGACAATCCAAATCCACTCTAAATCGTGTAGGAGTGAGGTAATCAGGCCACGCTCATAAGAGTATCGCGCTTTGGTCTTTTTCAGGTTCAGGTGGCCTTATTTAATACAGCTTGTATGGAAAGTCATACTCGAATCAAAGGAAAGCATGTGGTTCTGTCATTGACATGGCTAAATGTTTGATAACTATGCCAAATCGTAACAAAAACCTCTATAGAGAACTTTCACCATAAAGAAGGCCGTAACAAGCGCAATTGCACAAACGCTGTGCACGCTTTTAGATAGTCATCAGCTCTTTGAAAAAGTCGATTATTTTTGTGACACATAGTGCATTTTAAGGTAATACGGTCCAGACTGAGTCGAGGCCATATGGCTGTGTCTGCTTGTGTTTGGAGAGAACTGCTCATTTATCACGACCATTTATCAGAGTCTGCTGAGAATTCCCTCGGAACGTTTTTACGCCGTGGCCCCAATTTAAAGCCACTTGGCTCTGCGTATCTGAGTATGTGTTTGTGCATGTGTATATGTGTGAGTGTGTAAAAGTAGTCAGGAGTGAAAGGTCTCCATGCTCTTTAGAGTTCATCACATTAGCCAGATTTCACTCACGCTTGATTTTGTGGCTGGGGACTTACACAATAATGTCAGTATATATGTGCTGCTTACGTACAAAAATTATGCATTTACAATTAACTGGAAATCCAAGCTGTGGCTCCAACTTCACATGGTGGTGGACTGGGTTATGCTTCCAAAATTGTGTGTTTCAAGTTGTGAGTTTTACGTAAAATGGCATGGGAGATTTTGTGAGAAGAATTTGTTTTGCAGACTTTTAGTTGTAGTTTGAGTTGACTTGGTTGACCAGTCCAGAAGGGCACATCTGGATTATCTTATCATATTCTAGTTATATGTTTTGTACTTGTGTTATAGTTAATAATTTTCAACTCATTCAATAGGAGTAAAACCCAAGCCAACCCAGTTATTTGAGAAGTCTTAAGAACTTGTAGGAGATGTTGATTAGAAAATGGTACAACCTAAACCAACATGTACAGTAAGTATAAAATTGTTTAAAACCTAAACATGATTGTAAAGGGAAAAAAGTTCTTGTTTTTCGCACATTTTGATACGATTTCGCCATTTTATAGGAATTATTGCATGTTGTCGTGAGCGCACTGACCCAAGGTGATCAATAGAACGGAAGGACCGTGATGGACGACTAGTCATCTAACAAACCGTTATCTGTATAGCGAGTTTGTAGTTCTTTAGTTCTTTCGTTTTTTTGTTTTTATACTGTTAGTGACGATGCTTTAATCAACATACTGGAATTTAACTGTTTTGACAGTAAAACCTTCTTATAGGATTTACAATAAAATGAATGCTTTTATAAATTATGCTACATGGTGACTCAAACTGATTTTTTTAATACATTAAAACTTTTAAAAAAATGGATTTAGAGAGTTGTGTCCCAATCGTTTGTGTTCTATTCTAAGAACATGAACGTCTTCTAAAATACATGGGACCAGATTTACTAAACTGGGCAAATTGGTGATAGAACGTAATTCCATAAAAGCGGCGATGGGAGGGAAAAATTCTGCATATGATTTACTGACAATGTGCACATTAAAGAACACAGACGCAGTAAGATAATTTCCATAATGACCAGCGCAATCTACCAAGAGCAGCGCAAATTAGTGCCTGCTTTATGACTTGCTTTTTTTGGGATTTAAATAATGGTGCAATACCAGTCATTTGACAAGCGCAAACGTTAGTAAATTGCGTTGCATGATTCATTTTAATACTCTCCTCCCATAAATTTTGCGTCTGAAAGGGAAACTCCTACAAATGCATATTCAATAAGGTCAGGCGCAAAAATAACTGTGTCCATGCCTTTTCAGCTTAATAATTAAGAGCTGATTAGTCAAGTCATTTAGTTGACCCATGAACAAGATAATTTTGGAAACTGGTAGTTTTACACATCTCTTATCAATACTGACAAAGCCAAGCCTGAGACTGTAAAGAATGAAATGAAAGAGAGAGTAGGGGAACTTGCAGATCTGTCCTTTACACTTTTACATGCTCACTTCCTGCAGACTGTCCCAAGAGAGGTATTGGTTTCCTGTGGAACCTTTCCTTCACTATTTGTCCCACCTGGGTCATGGTTTGGGGTAGACTGGGGCAGGATTTTGGGTAAAGCCCCATTTGACAGCACTTGAACAGCACAGCCTCCCTCTGTGGAAACTGCATCTTGCAGTCTCTAGCTCTTCCAGTCACTCGCTTTTTGCACTGATCCATGAACTACTCCTGACCCCCGTGTGCTTGTGATTAATGTCCCTGGCACAACGTTTCATCCCCCCTTCGAAAGAAAACATGCAAGTGAGTTAGGGAGCCAAGTGATGTTGGGACTTTTTGCGAGTTATAATGAGGAGAGAAAGTAATAAAGAGGAAGCAATGGAGGAATGTCTTCTTTTTAATCACTCTGTGGGGCCTCAGACCATCATTGGTGGCCGTATCGATGTGGCATAACATGATGATGATGATGGGTCAGTTCATCTCATCCATGCATGTCCTCGAACCATTGCTCAAACTATGTGGTCTTTGGTTCAGTAGAGCGAGACATTTGCTCCAATCACAGTTGTGGTTCACCTCAGTAGCTTCCTATGAGTCTCTCCAATCAAAGAAAATCCTGTGACAAAGCTCTGGTCAAAAAGCGGTTTTACTCTGAAAATTAGCATGGAGGTCAAGTAGCTATGTTTACCCTGCTGAGTTAGGGTTAGGTTTGAGTATCTTGTAAGCCTCGCTGTTCTAAACAGTGTTCATAGTGTGTTGCAAGCATTTGTTTTTCTTTTTTTGAAGCAATAAATCATGCAATTTTGTTATGGCATTTGCCATAAAATGTTACAACAGTTTAACTTACATGCATAGAAGTACATATTTAGACTCAAACATGTGATACACAGCTTTTATTACCCTGTTTTGTGTCTCTGTGCGTGTGTGTGCGTGTTTTCAACTATGCTTGGATTTTTTTCCAGCCAAGGTTCTGTTTGATTATGTTTATTTCAAAGCAGGAATTATGTGGATCTACATAAAGGTTTTCAAACTGGGCTTACAAGGGGGTACTTGGGGCTCTGTGAAAAATTTGAGAGAGAAAAAAATATTTATAAAATGTATTTTTAAAATTTTGCTTTATTATAAAGTCAATTTAATTTATGAAACAAGTATTTAATTTTGTCATCTTATCACACTTTTACATTCTGTCAGTATAAATAGATATTTATATAGATAAATATAAAATATTTATAAAATGTATTTTTAGGTCTTTTATGGCTCAAAATATTAATATGTGTGTGTATGTATATGTATATATGTATATGTGTGTATATGTGTATATGTGTGTATGTATGTATGTATGTATATATATATATATATATATATATATATATATATATATATATATATGTTTTCCAGGTTATATTTAAAATTTTGCTTTAGTATAAAGTCAGTTTAATTTATGAAACAAGTATTTAATTTTGTCATCTTATCACACTTTTACATTCCGTCAGTATAAATAGTTTTTTTTTTTTTTTTTACATACATTACAATATATAGCTGCCTTTATAGGAAGAGGGCTCATTGCAAGAGACAGGGATCATATATTTTGGTGTCATCAAAAATCTATGGATTTAAGCATGGTAAAATGTATTTAATGGAGCAGGTAGCTGGTATTGCACTTTTATTGGGAGCTGAAAGCATGATAAAATAAATCAATGTATTTAATAAACAAATATGACAGGACTTTCAAATTAAGAAATCTGCACCTGCTCTTTAGTAACGAATAAATCTATCAGAGCTAGAATCATAGCTTGTGGCATATGTTTTCACATTTGCAGATTCATAATGGAAGCTTTTATGTTGTGTCATCAACATAAAAGCATGATGAGACAGACTGGATGTTGTTTGATGAGGCCAGTGGGCAACCCGCCCCTTGACCTCTTCTGACCTCTTGACCTGCATGGCCACAGTGTCGAACTTCATAGGGACAGAACTTAGTAACCTGCTGAGGTGCTATACCAACTGGCTATGAGCCTTTGCTTTCCCGCCACCGTTTGACCTTTGTTGTGATTTGCAGGGATGATGATCAGAGATTATCTTACACAGGCATATGGGCACACACACACATAGAACCACATGAAAAATCTAAAGAAGGACCCACAGTGACAAGAATGAAAGTTACAGACTTCAAAGTCTGCCCGTTCACACACATGACAGGGTTCCCACGGCCCTGAAAGACCTGGAAATAACAGGGGATGTTAAAATTGTGATGTCCAGGCCTGGAAAAGTCATGGAATTTAATGGAATCTTTAAAGTCTTGGGAAAGTCTAGGATATTAATGCAATGTCAAAAGTTTTGGAAAACCCATGAACTTTTCTATTGTAAATGTACTTTTTTTATCCCTTTAAATTATTTTATCGGTAAACATGAGCAATTAGTCCACTGAGGCACTGAACATTTTTTTGTCTTATTGGAAACATTTGTAGACTAAAAAAAGTATAGTTGTTTAAATCCATTCACTTCAGAAGATTCAGTTCCACCGACTACAGCTGAGAAAGTCCATCTGTGTGTCTTGTCCAAGTTTTGTAAATGCATGAATGCACATTGCCCTTTGACTTTGTTAAACAGTACAACAATATGCACCTCTGCATCATTCATTTATAGACTTAAATAGTTCACCATTGTTTGTTCCAGTCATGTATTTTTATTTATTTATTAATTTATTTTTCATTTTTCCCATGAAAGGTGATGTTATGCAGAATATCAAACCTACCTTTTTCTTAAGAAAAAGTAGATGGTGATTTATACTGCAAAGCTCGAAAAATGAGAAGAAAGCTTGTCATAAAAGTAGTTTGTATGTGTGTGTTAAGGCTGCATATTTAATACAAAAATCTATAATATTTTATAATGTTTTATGCTCACCAAGGCTGCATTTGTTTCATCAAAAATATACTAAAACAGTCATTTTATTACAATTTATAATAACTATTTTTTAACATATTTAAAATGCAGTTTATTCCTATAATGGCTAAGATGAATTTTTAGCTGTCATTACTCCAGTCTTCAGTATCACATGATTATTCAGAAATCATTCTAATTTCTTATTGTTCTCGATGTTAAAAAAGTTGTGCTGCTTAATATTTTTGTGGAAACTGATGTTTTTTATGATTATTTGATAAAATTGAAAGTTCAAAAGAACAGCATTTGTTTGAAATAGAAATCTTTTACAATGATATAAATGTCTTTACTGTCACTTTTGGTCACTTTTGATAAATTGAATGCATCCTTGTTGAATAAAAGTATTAATTTCTTAAAAAAAAAAAAAGAAAAGAAAGAAAAAAAAATCTTACTGAGCCCAAACTTTTAAAAGGTAGTTTAACTAACTACCCTATTTTTTTTGTATGTGTGTGGGTTTCATCAATATTGTTATGCTGCTCACTGTATATAATCTTTAAAAATATATACTGCTGTGTAAAGCGGCTATGTTCAGGAACACTTGCTTGTTTTATTATTACCCTATACCCTATATTGCCCCACGCAAAATAAGTACAGTATTTCAATTTTCAAACAGTTTTTAAATTCTGTTAATCAAGATTAATAACAGTTATTTGAAGAAAAAAATCTGTAATTATGATTTCTGCAGTCTTAGTATGTGTGTTTTTTGCACACCGCTGTGATGTCTCCTGCAAAGACACACACTCAGCGTTCACCTGTCTCTATTGGCAGGAGGTGTTGCTGGGTGTTTATGATGTCTGCTTGATTAGAGGATAGGTTTACATTATCCTGCTCAGGCCTGATAATGGAGCCAGTGAGCTGGAATCCCTGGCATGTTTTCAGTGCTGTGCAGAGAAAGGACATCCTTTTATATCCAAACCCCCTCTCTGATTCTTTCTTCTCTGTCCTGATGAGGTGATAAGAGCCAGAAGGCATATAATGAACCTCTGTCAGAACAGACAAGGGAGTGAGGAGGGTCTCTGTTGAGCTAGACAAGCTTACATGACAGCAAACTGTCCTGGGGCAAGGCTACACACACATGTAGTCGGATACACACACGTGCATTCCAGTCTGACACGCTGTACTTATTGTCAGACCTTTTGACCTGCTTGTCAGACAATGGTGTCTTCCTCTGAAAAGCCAGTCATAATTCATACAAATAATCTCCTCTAAGGGCCGCGGTCTGACTCGACGTAGCCCTCCGAGCTGATGGAGTCCTCCAGGGAAGTACCTCTGGTTTTTATCTGGGGCAGGAAAGCCTTCCGGAGCCTTTTTTCTTGCAATAATCTCGACTGTCCCTGATTTGCCCTCCATTTTACCTTTTTGCTTCCTAGTGAATCTCGGTGGTAAACAAAGCAAATCTTCTGAGTTAATTAGATAAAACCTGCATTTCAGGCTTTGAATGCGATTTGTCGAGGGGACCAAGTTTAGTTTTTGTTGATTTAAATTTACAGCTGACTCGTAACAGCCTTCCTCAAACTATCATAATGCCAGTCGCTGTTTTCTCTTTTAAGTGAATCTCTGTAGAAATTTCCCAGGCTGTTAAAGTTAGTTAGTGTGAAATTTATGATTAACATCCCTACCGATACAGACAGGTCTAGTCATTGTTTGCTTATTTTAATGCTTGACGTGTGCTGAAGGTATGTCTATCCTTTATCTGAACCTCAGAGAATGGTTTGCGAGCCTCCATCTGCACTGCTGTGTCATGTCCGACCCTCAGCACAGTCATGCTGCTCTTAGATTTTGTCTCGCCACGTGGGTTTATGTAAAAAGAGCATTGTATCTGCTCACACTTGCATTTTTAAATGTGTCAACTCTTAGTTATGATTTCACACAGCTGTGCAGTTTGACTGGGCGTTCACCTTGACAGCATCTTACAGTGACAAAGCAACCTGAAGTCATTTGTTTTCAATGAGTTGGTGATTTAAAACATTAGCAAAGCTTTGTGAGCTTGTGCAGCAATGCATTTACTCTATGAAAATTAACTATGCATCAGCAACGCATTTAACTTTATGCAAATGGAGTGTGCCGACGTTGTTCGTTATATAATTCATTGTGCCCTGATAATTTATTTACATTTTTGTTTTGCTCTGTTTTGATTTTTTTGTTTTGCTTTTTGTTTTGTTTTGCTCTGTTTTGTTTTTTGTTTTACATTGTTTTGCTCTGTTTTGCTTTTTGTTTTGTTCTTTTGATTTTTTGTTTTGCTCTGTTTTGCTTCGTTTTTCTTTCCTCCATTTTGCTTTGTATTGTTTTGTTTTGTTCTGTTTCGCTTTGCTCTGTTCTACTCTGTTTTGCTTTGTTTGTTTTGCTCTGTTTTTCTTTTTGTTTTGCTCTGTTTTCCTTTGCTGTTTTGGTTTTTCTCTGTTTCGCTTTGTTTTTGTTTTGATTTTTCTTTTGCTTTGCTTTGTTTTGCTTTTTGTTTTTTGTTTTGCTTCGTTTTGCTCTTTGCTTTGTTTTGTTTTGCTCTGTTTTGCTTTGTATTGTTTTTTGTTTTGTTTTGCTCTTTCTCTGTTTTGTTTTGTTTTGCTTTGTTTTTCTTTGCTCTGTTTTGCTTTGTATTGTTTTGTTTTGCTCTATTTCGCTTTGCTTTGCTCTGTTCTGGGGTCCGTTCTTCGTACGTCGCTAACTCAGTTAGCTGGATTTGATTGTTGCCGATTTTGCTTGATCTTGGATCATTTGGTTCTTCCAAGCTC
>JAFVLL020032662.1:194319-231874 GCA_021397915.2 Tor tambroides | reverse complement strand
AAAAAAAAAAAAAGAAAAGAAAAAAAAAAAAATCCAGAAAAAGATTCCTGACCCTCAAGACCGTAATGGCTGCTGAAAAAAAAAAAATTGAAGTAAATTGTAATTTAATGTTTTAAATTGTAATAATATTTCACAATATTACTGTTTTTGCTGTATTTTAGTTCAAATAAATGCAGCCTTGGTGACCATAAAAGACTTCTTCCAAAAAAAAATAAAATAAAAAAAATCTTCAGTGTTTTTGAACTGTAGTGTATATAAAATTATAAAACTTTATAAAATTCTTAGTTATGTTTCATTTCAGTGCCAACTTTGTCTCAAATGTTTCTCGAACAATTCTCTTAGGAGAAATAACACAGAAATGGTATATCTATATCTACATCTATATCTATATCTATATCTATATCTATGACTTTTCCAGGTTTGTAAGAAGAAAATCTCCATTTAGTCTCCATTTAATCTCATTGCTATCTGTGGCAGCATTAAGAGATCTTATTTTTGTGATTTTTCTTTCCCATGCACACACACACACACACACACACACAGAATCCCTATAAAAAACACTGCCCACCATGCCCCATTCTTTTATTCAGTAAATACAGGCCATTACGCCGCCCTGCCTGGATAAGATAGTCCTGTTTACCAAAGATGGCTCCTCTCCACCTACAAAGAGAGCCTGTGTGTGTGTTAGGTTGTGTTTATCTCAGTCTCCCCATCTCTCTCCCTCACAGTGACCGGGTCACCGCGCACACCCTCTCCTGCGCTGAAGGAGACATAGATCAGACTTTGACAGCATGTCTTATCTGATGAGACATGCCTCACGCTTCACAGCTCTCCTCTCTCTCTCACATGCAGGGGATCATCCAGGTCCTCAGGTATGAAAACAAAAAGCAGCCGCCCATCACCGTACTGTACCAAAGCGCCCCTATATCTGTCTAAAAAGTCAATCCAGAGAGAACTTCCTTCAGGAAGAATCAAATCCGATATAAGCATCTTCCAAAGGGCGCTAGAGACAAAGCATTGCATCTGAATCCATCAGACCAGGCGAAAAACACCAAACTGTTAACAAAAATAAAGTTTCCAGTTAAGAGTCAAAAAGGCTTTTAAAGCCATAGGAAAATCTTCCACAAAGAAGTAAATTTTTGATTCTCTAGTTCATCGGGTTCGCAAGCCTTTTCTCAGCTGAACACCTTTAGCATTAATATTTTCTTGAATCATCCTCTGAGATGTAAAGTAATGCTGTAACCTCTCAATAAATAGGCATATTTTAAATAATACATTTGATGACTGTTGTTTTATTGAAGAGCAGAGTGAAGTGTTACACATTTTACTGTAGACTCAACATGAAAAAGGATTCACAAGCCATTTTACTTCTGCACTGTGATGGCTTTCTGAATGAAACAAGATACACTGTAATGTGTAATAATCGTGTCAAAGGCAAAGATATCTTTTTAAAAATTTAGAATAAAGTACACTGAAGAATTATTCACAGTAAGGCCAGAAATGCAGACTAAGTAAGTGAATGCAGCCAATTTTTATTCAGCTCATGTTGACTTAAAAATATATACTATTAAATTTAATTTTAATTTATTAGCATTTTTTTCCTCACATCTCATGAACTCCTGTAGTTTCACTATTAGCCACTAGGGGTTCACAAAAGCTTTTTTTCCCCCTTTTTTCAAATTTTATATTTTCAGTTTTAATTTTAGTAATTTTATTTGCATTTGTCATTTTTTGTATGATTTTAACACTTCTATTTAGCTTTGTTTTTATTTCTGTATTAGTAATTTCAGTACTTTAGTTTTTTTAAATTTGAAATAAAACTTACTTTGTTTCTAATTTTCATTTAAGTTTTTTTAGTTTAATCTATTTTTTCAACTTTATTTCTAATTGTCAATTAAGTTTTATTAAGTTTCATCTAATATTCTTATAAATTAAATTTGATATATTTATAGATTTGTATGTATTACACTGTATAATATTTTCACTCTATATTTTACTCTAATACATGTTTAATTATAAATATTTATCTTTATTATACAATCATTTTTAATAGTTTTAGTAGTAACAACACTGAGCCCAATACAACGAATCTATAATATAACTTCATAGCTCTCCAAACAGCCATTTAGCCACTTCACACAGCCAAAAATGATTCTTGATAAGATGAGGGCTGTTTGCTGAACCTTTTTGTTAAAAATGAATGGACAGTGACTGCATTAGAGCCATATAAACTCCCATAAAGCCCTGGGAGGCAGCAGCTAATCAAGGCTTTATGTAGCTGTGTGTTTATACCCATGACGTCTTAAAGTTTCACATCACTCTGTTCATTTTTTTAATTATCCAAGGGAGAGCAGGCAAAAAGGCCAGCTAATAAAAAGAGACTGCTCACATTAGTGCTAAACACAATCAAAGACAGCATGAACTCAACTTCAGTCATAAAACTGAGTCTAAGCTCCAGAGCAGATGCAGCTTTACTCTGTTTTTAGAGGGGTGAAGAGAAATGACGCCTGTGGAGCGTAACTGCTGGGCAGACTTCATCAGGATGGACAGCCCAGAGCCACTTCATATCTTTTAGACAAGGACATGGCGGCCATAAAGTTGGGCACAGGCGAACGCTTGGGTGGCGTGAGAGAGCAGTCATCAGCTTCAGAGACTGACAGAACAGGCCACTCAAAATGATTCAGCACACGCTGCACAGATTCAATCCATCACGCGTGGAAGTGATGTACGAGTGAGCCGCTCTCAGCCCAAACTCATCTCATCTCTTCCTCCTCTCCCCACGGCCCAAATACAACAGAACGCGCTCCGTTTGGCATTTCTGAACAGAGAACAAGCAAACGAACTGCTGCTTATCCATTCTAATGTGGAAACAGCTCTGGTGTCCAGCTGGCCTTCACTAAACAACGCCAAGAACAAAAGAACAACCAAAGACTCAAACCGAAATGATGATGGGAGATTTGATCATCTTTACTTACAAAAACCTTTCCTTTGCAAATGATGTCTTTTATGTCTAATTTGCTGTTTTCACTTACTTTTATCTTACTTTAGTTTATTTCACACTATTTATTCACTGATGGCCACTTTTGAACTTAATAAATTCCATTATGTGATTTCCACTACGTCTCAAATGATGTATTGTATTTAATAGCTTTCAGCATTTATTGTTTATCTAAATACACAAAATGAAATATTATTTCCCCACTTTTGCATAATTTGACAGATTTACAGTTTAATTGGAAACTATGCACAGCAAAAAATATACTGTTTTAACCTTGATTTTTTCTTAATTTTTTTTCACACATCACATGCTCTTCAAGGTAACTGTTGCTTTCTTGGTAACCAAGAACACTAACCTTTGAAAAACTTAATTAGTGACAAAATTGTTGTTTGTGATGCAAATTACATAGAACAGATTATATGAATCAAAAATGATACAAATCCATATAAATATAGCGCGTTCTCTTTCTGTTTTCAAATCTATGCTTAAATCTTATTTATTTAAAAAGGTGATAATGGCTTAAAAAGTTTTTTTTTTATTTTTTAGGTTAAATGTTTGAGTCAAATGTTTTATAGCATTATTTGTTTATTAATTTGCTTATTACATTTGTTTATTAATTTATTTGTCTTTTAATGCCCTTAAGGTAATTCTATGTACAGCACACGTCAACCAGTGGTTGTTTTTAAATGTGCTTTATAAATGAATGAATGAATGAACAAATGTTTTTACAATGAATTCTCATATTTTAAGCTTAAATGGTAAAACACATTAAACGTTTAAAGTTGATATGTAAGTAAAAGAACTTGGAAATCTCTTTTTCAAGATAATAATAATAATAATAATTGTTTACTATATTCACAGACAAAAAATACATTTTTGTCATGCTAATAAAGCACAATAAACAAAGTGAATTGAGATTACTAGTCAAAATGCAATGAGTTTCTACTACGTGACTGATGTGTAATGTATTTACGCAAACTGTCAAGTTTGTGTGACAAATAGATGTCCATGTATGACGACTAATGACTAAGTTTGCATGAGTGAACATTTGTATCTGATAATAAAAACAAACGTGCAGAGATGCAAGAATCTTGCTCAAGACTGATAAGACAGGAATGCAGCTGACGAATGGAAAAAGAGGTGCGAGTTTATCTGCCGGGAGTGAGAAAGAAAACCCAGAATGAGCGTGTGTGAACAGCAGACGAGGTTCTCCACCCTTCAGAGAAAAAGAGCAGAGGCGAACGCATCACCGAGGGCAGCCAACGGGAACGAGGCAGATCCTTCGAGGACGCATCTGAACTTTCTGCAGTTCCTTGAGTTCTGACACTCATGAGGCGCAGGTCTCTTAGCATCACGCATGCTGCAAGTCATGCATGTAGTGTGATTCCCTGTCACACACACTCAAGCAGGCTGACTGAGAGGCAGATACCTGGAGTCAGAGAGCCGGCGTGCTCCTGCAAGCTAAACGCCGCATAACAATCCTACAGCACGGCCAGCTGCTCTCTCCCATGAATACTCAGCAAGGATTAGAGCACCACTACAGCTCCTGATCCATTTCATCAAAAACCAATTCCTCTCAAATACATATATATTAATATTAACTTCATTTGAATAACACTCGCTGAGTTCGGATCATCCCTCTGCAAGCTGGAATTACACTCTTGTGAATAAAACTCTTCAACACTAGTTCTCTGACTTCACTTTTGACAGATTTTTGTCAGACTGAGACAACAACTAACATTTTATGTATCAAATTGCATGCTTTAAAATGTAGTTGACCTAAAGCACATGATAGTTTACTTGCCACACGTATTCAGAAGCAGTTGAAATGACTCAATAGGAACTTTAAAGCTTATATTGAGAAAGGATAAATATAAAAAATAGATGTATATCTATAAAAGCAGAGATTTGTGGGAAAACTGTTACAATAAATAAAGAATCTGTAGTTCACTTAGCAAAGTAATAAAAAATAAATAACTATGAGGTGCTAAAAATATATGACTCAAAAATAAATAACAATTTGTATTTGTAATACCTGAAACAATAGTATTAATGTATGAAATCTGTCATTTTCAGTTATATGTGACAGTCTAAAGTAACTGTTTTGATTTTGTTTCTTTTTTTTTGGAAGGTAACACTTTACAATAAGGTTAATTTGTTAACATTAGTTTACTGAATACAATAAAAACAATAATAAAAAAAATAATTCTAAAGCATTTATCAGTCTCAATGTTAATTTTTAAAATTTGTAATACATTATTCAAATCTAATATGAACTAACAATGAATAGTTGTAATTTTATTAACTCATTTTAACAAAGATTAACAGATACTGCAACAAATGTATTGCTCATTAATAGTTAATGCATTACTAATATAAAGTCGGTCACACTATTTTAAGGTCCAATTCTTGCCATTAACAAACGATTAACTATGACTTTTGCCTCAATAAACTCCTATTTTGCTGCTTATTAATAGTTAGTAAGGTAGTTGTTAAGTTTAGGTATTGGGTAGGATTAGGGATGAAGAATATGGTCATGCAGAATATGTGCTTTATAAGCATTAATAAACAACCAATATGTTAATAATAGGCATGCTAATAAGCAACTAGTTAAAAGTGAGAATTGGACACTACTAAAAAGTTACCGTAAAGTCTTACCTATTAGAATTAAAAAAAGGAAAAAGTGTAGGTAAAATAAATTTCAGCCTATACTTTTTTGGTTAATATGCAAAATTATGTAGATTTATAATGGAAAATTGTTTATGAGGACCGAAATAAATGTTTTGTGAAAATTTGGGGATCCATATACAATGTGACTTGGTTGCACATTTTTCATTTTGTAGGTGAGTACCTGTGCCTCGGGCAGGGCCACGTCCAGTATGATGGGCTGCCCGCGTGGCTCTCCGTTCTCCAGCCGTGAGTAAACCACTTGATAGCCGCGGATCTGTCCGTGCTGCTTCTGCTGCAGAGGAGGTTTCCAGGACACCCGCAGGGCCGTGGAGTTCACGTTGTCCACCTCAACCCTGCGTGGAGGGGCGCCGGGCACTGTGGGAGGCAGAGAAGAAACGTTTAGTGCTTCATCACACACTCACAACACACACAGGTCAGGTAAAGCTACAAACCTGCTCCCAGGCTACAGCCAACACATCTGAACAACTTTTTAGTTCTGTTATCTACGCTCTATAATTCACTTCAGACATTACATCTCTCAAATAGTTTACATTTGATCAAAAAATTAGATGTACATTTGTTTTATAATATTTTAACAATAAATTTTCCATTTTTTTTTCAGGTTTCCTAATGTTAATATTAAAAGTCTAAGTTTGGGACAAATAAATAATACAATCTATTCACGTTAGGTATTTTAATAGTAATAGTAATAATAATAATAATAATAAAAATTAGATTTAGATATTACATTTCTCAAGTTCACAAAGCCTGCAAAAAATAAAAAATAATAAAAGTAATAATAATAATAAATGTAAAATAATCTGTATATAATAATAAATGTATAATAATATAATAATATGTGAATGTAATACTAATAATAATACTACTACTAATAATAATGTTACATTTCAAATTACATTACATTACATTTAAATTACATTTGCCAAATCCACAATGCCTGCAAAAATGGGCTTTAAAAAATAAGTAGAAGGGATTGAAAGGGATCGAAAATGAGAATTCAGTCTTAAGATCTTAAGATATTATATTTCTCAAATAGTTTATATAAAAAATAATTAATATTAATATTTTTACAATCAATTTTCATATTACCATTAAAAGTCTGAAACTGGGACAAGAATAAAACAATAAAATCTATACATGTTATGCAATTTAATAATAATAATAATACAAAAAATATGTAATATAAAAAGTAAAATAATAATAATAATAATAATGATGATGATAAATCTATAATAATATGCATATAATAATATGTAATAATAATAATAATGTAGGTAAGCTGTTGTCTATCCTAGTTAATTTTACCTTAGACATTGCATTTCTCAAATTCCCAAAAGCTTGCAAAAATTAAAGGGACTGTTCACCCTTATATTGCGCCAAAACTTTATTTACAGATACAGACTCCAAAAATAAATGCATCATAAAAGCATTCATGAAATACTGTAATTTAGACTGAAATACCAACGTTTTTAATTTGAAAAAAGAGGAAAAAAGTAATTTTAGTGCTTGACAGCTGGTGGGCACCATAAACTTTAATTGCATGGAAACAACCAGTGTAAATATATATGTCGTATAGCTTTAAAACAACATAAGGGTGATCAAATTAAGAAGGGTGAACTATCCTTTTGACATGCATTTCACAAACACAAATGTGTTGCATTGAGAGCCTGGGAGACAGGCTTCACCAAACCCACATAACGCTCCTGGCCAGCTCAGCTCCCCCTGGAGTTTGGGCTGAATACAGATCTGACATGAGCGCAGAAGAGCAGCAGTTCAGTAGATGTTAATGACAGTCAATTGATAGTCAATAGAGAAGGCAGTGAAGGGAGGGAAGACAGGAGTGAAGGTTAAAAAGCGCAGCATTAAGAGATTAATAACCAGATAGGGAACAGCCTCTCCCATCCCAGAAGTAACAGCTCGGAGCGCAGAAGATCTATGGAGGCTCAAGTGCTGAACGTCAGCAAAATAGGCTGCGCTTAATTGGAGTCATTTAACTGTATAAATGTGCTTGCCGCTTGCTGGAATTCAGCCTTGACCTTCAGACGGGAAAAAAGTCAATGCCTGAAAACAGATAAACAAAACTATTGCGCTCCTCTGCAGATGTGTGACCCGAGCTGGAACCAAACATCGACACGGTCAATTTGAACAGCATCTCTGTGCAAGTTTAATACACGTTCAGCTCAGTCGACACCCTTTGCAGCATAATGTCAGTTATCACAGACACAAATTTGGGGAAAAGTTTTGAACTTACAATGGAGTAAACTAGGCCAGCGTCGCAGGAGGTTGAAAGCTAAATGAATAATTCAGTCTTGCACATTTCATGTGAAAGTTTGCTTATGTATTCATGACATCGTTGAAAAATTGCATCTGACTTTACACAGACAAGGTGAGTAATCCATTCTATCACACTCATACTAACATTTATGTTCAATTCTTGTCATTACTCTTTTGAAACGCTGTGTATTTTAATTAGGGCTGCATAATTATGACAAAATTTGTCAATTATTTTCCTTAATATGATTATGTAGATCAGTAATTCTAAAAACGTTTTGACTTCAAGCAAAGATAATATTTAAAGAACTTACCAAAATTTTTATTTACAGAGCAGAAATGTATTAAAATAATTAACTTTATAATTAATATAATTATTCTAAATAAGCAACATAATTACAGTAAATTTCATAATCACAAAAACTAAATGTTCTCATTGTTTTCACTTTTTTACCAGTGAATAAATACAACTTTTCTAGTTTTTATTATTTATTTTTTACTGACAAATAGCAATTTCCATTCACATTACATCCCAATTTCCATCCAATCCATATTATTTTTTAAAGATTTATTTCTTTTTTCATGTATATGACTTTAGATCAGTTTTTTAATCAACTTCCATAACTTCACCAGGTCTACAAATTACATTCCCTCATAAATCTTATTTTAAACCTTGTTATTCTAAACAATTTTAAGTCGTTTTGGGGCCCCTTGGTTGAGAACTACTTATGTAGACTACTATTTTTTTTAATAATTATGCAGTTCTAATTTTAATATTTAAAGTACTGTGTACTAACTTTCAGAAAAAAATGTACAAACTGTCTCTGGGCCAGTACCCTTTCAAAAGGTAACTAACATGTGCACTTTGTGTACTATTATGTACTTTTAAAGTACTGATATGTGCTATATGTGATGATATGTGCTAAATAAAGTACAAAGATGTACATTTGAGCTTTTGTACCTTCGGATTGTGCCACAGTGACAGCTTTGTACTTTTCTCTGAGAGTGAATTAATCATAATTTTAAAACAAAACAAAAGCTTTAAGAAGTCGAATTTATTTTCTGTGGTAATCGATGTTATGTCCCAAGTGCTGTCGATAGAGCTTAACTCGCATTGAACGCGTAACATTCCCTTGAGGGATGAAAGCGCAGACTTTGCTCCTCAAACCTTCCGGCTGCTTCCGCTCCGTCTTGACGTCTGACTCCGCCGTCTCACGCTCTCTCAACTTTCACTCGCTCGTTTTCTCGTTCTCACCCCACATCTCCATGGAAACACCGGCAGAGACGAACCAGACGGGATGGGTTCACACTACGCTCACCACTACACGCCACTCCAGCTCTTAAAGCACATTACCCACAGTTCCAGGCATGAAGGCAATATCGCAGGGAAATTACACGTGTGCTGGCGGGATACGTAATATGATAAAGATCAGAGATCACCTGAGCACGCCGTATGGCCCATAAAGGTTCTCAGCCCAGCCTCATGCAGGAAAAAACTGTGAAAACAGGACATGGTCTACTGAGACCTGCTTCACGCATCACAGACCGCATCTAATCACAAGCTGCTAATATGCAGCACAACACATGGGCCACTTTTATAAGGCAGTACATTTCTCTGAGAGTTTCTAATAAGAAATACAGCTTGCATTCAGATCCTGTGTGCCGTGACCTTGCTCAAACTCCTCATTCACCCTGCACTTTGCTTTCCTGCATAAAAGGCATTCAGAACTGCGGTGAATAAACTATCAAGCTCAGAGCGCCTCAAACCAAAGTGTGCGCTTTGATTTATGAGAATACACAAGTTAAGAGGTTGAGAAATGTAAAAAAACGCTCTGTTCTGTCTGGAATTTGCTAACGAACGATCTCATCGCAGCAGTTCTGCTTGATGAATATGGATGTCAGCGAGCTTCTCTGAATGGGCAGAAAAGGTAAGAAGAAGCGATGGAAAAGTTTACAGATAAAAAGCACAGCTAATTTATCAATGGCTGCACCTGCAGCCTCGCTTTTTCACTTTCAGTCAGCGCCGTTAAAAGCTTATCAGCCACCGCGGCGCATTATTCTCGCCCGAATATGCAAGAGAAAACTCAATAGCTTGATTTATCTCATTTTGGCCTGATTAATAACCCTCCAAAAGAAGCTGAAATGAAACTGAACAACGCGTATAAAGTTCAGCAGCTTCCAAGTTTAGTGCATCAACTTTAAAACAGGCCCCAGGCCTGCATCAATCTTTCGTTCAGAGTTACGCTTAGCATCACTATGACTATTGCTCATGCTTGGTTCAATATAGGCTTACATAACATGAAACTATTACTATTTTAAGCAATCAATCTTACAATTTTTGCTCTACAGACGGTAAAATATACCACAGACTTACATTGCAGGAAAGATTCAAGCCATATCTAGAGACCAGAATATGACAGAAACAACCACCCAGAACACTCTAGCAAGTGTCGATCAACACCAGAGCAATCAAGTTCATTTCAGCCGGGTTGGTAAGATTTTTTCATGGTTTTTGAAAGAAGTCTCTTCTGCTCACCAAGGCTGCATTTATTTGATCTAAAAATACAGTAAATACAGTAATGTTATTAAATATTATTACAATGTAAAACCATGTAAAATGGTTTTGTATGTGAATATATTTCAAAATATAATTTATTCCTGTAAACAAAAAGCTGAATTTTCAGCATCATTACTTATCATTACTTATCACTACTTCAGAAATTCAGATCCTTCAGAACTGCTTATTATCAATGTCAAAAACTGTGCTGCTTCAAATTTCCGTGGAAACCGTGATATGTTTTCAGGATGTTTTGGTGAATAGTTCATAAGAACAAAAACTTATTTTGAAATGAATGATTCTGTAACATTATAAATATCTTTACTGTCATATTTGATCAATTTAACGCATCCTTGCTAAATAAAAACATTTATTTTCTGAATAAAGAATAAGAAATAATGAGATTAGACTGGTTATTAATGATATTAATTATTATTTTTTTGTTTAATTATGCTGTGCCACATTATGAATGCAAAGTTGAGCACACAACATTACTGTCATATGTGTCTTGGGAAAGATGAAAGGAATCAAGGAGTGTTTATCCTGTTACAAATCAAAAGGACTGATTTTACCAGGGCTGTATGTGATGGGTTAAAATCATAGAAAAGCTGCACTTGCTTAAGGGAGAGAGAAACTGCCACTGCAAGCAGCACTGGTAGCAACCACTCCAAAAAAAAAAAAAAAAAAAAAAAAACTGCCTTCAGGAAAAAGAGAAATACAAAGAGAGTAGATAGGAGATGGGATATCAGAAAGAGAGTGCGCTGTTTGATTGACAGGATTAACAGACAAGGGCCTTGTACTTCCGGCATTCACCTGTCAATCAAACCGCTGAGCCCAGTGGAGACAGAAACATGCAGCATTAAACGAGCCCCACATATGGACAGATGCACACTCATGCACATACACTCAGAGTATGATGTAACTACATTTTTACATTTCATGTGAGTGCTGTTTGCTCATGCACAACTCACTGCTAAGATGCTAGGATGTCATGGGCTTTACTCAGCGGCTGTCAGAGTGTTCAGGGAAGTTACACTCTGACAGAATCTAATCTTATGATATTCTGGTCTCTAAATATGGCTCAGGTTTCTCCTTCAATGTACATTACCATTCAAAGTTTTGGGGTCACTATAATTTATTTTTTTTTTTTTAAGATTTTTTTTTTTCAGCAAGGATGCATTACTGTAAATTCAAGAGTGATAATAAAGACATTGATGTAGTTACAAAAATTATTTTTTGAAGAAACACTGTTCTTTTGAACTTTCGATTCACACAAAGAATCCTGAAAAAAAAATGAATGCAGCATGACTGTTTTCAACATTTGATGAGAATCAGAAATGTTTTGTGAGCAGCAAATCAGCATTTTAGAATGATTTCTGAAGGATCACTTCACACTGACGACTAGAGTAATGATGCTGAAAATTCAGCTTTGCATCACAAGAATAAATTACATTTTACAATATATTCACATAGAAAAGTTATTTTAAACTGTAATCATTTTTCATAATATTAACCTTTTTACTGTATTTTGATCAAATAAATGCAGCTTTTTAAACAGCTGTGTAAGTCTGTGGGATTTTTCTACCCATTTCACACTATGCGTAACAGTAATACTAGTTTTAGATACATCTATAAGAACCTTCTCTAAATAAAGGTTCGTGTTGCTGTGTGGGAGCGTCTCGATGTGCCGTGTGAACCCCACCGAAACTCTCTGTTCGCCCACTCATTCTGAGTCTTTCCATCACACAGCGAAGACTGACTCACAGAACAAAATACCAGCGCTGTCCTGAACTTTCACTCCACTATAGAGACAGAGAGACCAGCTCCTGCTCTCTCGCTTCCTGTGTCTGCTGCACCAGAGCCACACATTAATAACAGAAGAGTGAGGAACAGCAGGCATAAACTCCAGCATAATAGAAGAAAGAGAAAGAATCACACAGGGAGGCGTCGATTCATGCCGTTCAGTCAGGAAACCCGGAGCGAGGAGTTAGTGCTGGTGAGTTTGGTGACTCAGCGGTGCTAGTTAGAAGGTGCGGAGAGCAGATCTGGAGCACCTGAGAGCTGAGCATTACCGTCTTCTTTGGTTCTGACGCGGGTGCTGCCGCTCTCCGGGCCGGGCCCCACGTCTGTGTGCGCTTTGACCCACACCACGTACTCCGTCCATTTCTCCAGCCCCTCCAGCACGTAGCTGGACACATCCGCGGGGATGTCCTTGACCTCGTGACGCTGCTGGTCCTCGCCTGACGCCGCCTGATAGGCCAGAGAGTACCTGACGATGTTGCCGTGTCGGCTGGCGGCTGGAGGAGCCGCCCAACTCACCTTGATGCTGGTGGAGCTGAGACTGATCAGGTGCACTTCCTGTGGGGGGGCGGATGGGGCTGGAAAGGGGTGCAGGAACACATGAGCTGGGACCAGTTGCATAAACTTAAACTTAGCCTCTGTGCAGTCTAACTAGCAGTTTGCCAAGGGGTAATCAGTCTTATTTTTTAGATTCAAATCAGACCAGTCTACCTTTTTATGTAACTGATTTAAAGTTATGACTAACTTGTATGGAAGTTTATGCAACTGGCTTGCAAAGAGCATAAAGGTTCTTTGCAGAACTTGAGTTTAAGAATTTAAGAACCCAGGGTTCTTGAGCTGGCAAATACAGTAAACAAATGCAAACACACATAGAAATAAGTATCTGTGCACCATGAAAACTCATTTTGGAGGATTCCGAAAAGACTCCAAATGGACTTTGATTCAAAAGATACTGTTCAAAAGTTTGGGGTAGGGTTTTTTTTTTTTTTTTTTTTTGGAAAGAAAGTACTAATTTCATTCTGCAAGGATGCATGAAATAGAAAAGTGAAAGCAAAGAATTTTACTACGTTACACAAAAATTCTATTTCTATTCATCGAAGAATCTTGACAAAATTTTTAATCAGCACAACTGTTTTAAACAATAAGAAATGTTTCTTGAGCAGCAAATCAGCATATTAGAATGATTTTTGAAGGATCGTGTGACACTGAATGTTGTAAATTCAGCTTTGATCACAGCAATCAATTACATTTTACAATATATTCAAATAGAAAACAGTTATTTAAAATTGTAATAATATTTCACAATTTTACAGTTTTTTACTGTATTTTTAATCAAATAATTGCAGTCTTTGTGAGCAGAAGAGACTACTTTCAAAAACGTCTTACCAACCCCAAACTTAAACAGTAGTTTATGACTGTTAGAAGATGAATAGTGAAGCCTAAATCTTTAAGACTTGCAAACATTATGTAGATTTTTTCTTAAAAATGAACTGAAAAAACAAAACAAGACACAATTGTTAATCACAATTCATCTATTTTTTTCTGTTCTAAAGTCCCCATAGTTGAGAATCACTGCTTTACACACCAATGCAACATAGTTTTCTAAACCACTGAACTTTAAAAGTTTCTGCTTCGGCATCAAGCTGTGAAACCTTTTTTGGAACCTTTCTTTATAAGAGCAAATACTGCATTAATTTTTTAAAAAGTCTGCTCATACTGTAGTCTAAATATTGAGTTTTGTGGTGAAAGCAGAGATTGATGGCTCACTTCTACTCTGTATCTGTGTAAGTATGACAGAGATAACAGATACATTCTGTCTGACACACTGTCTTTGGCTAGACATGTAATTGATGTGATTGATGGCCTGTCTAGTGTCTGAGATGCTCTATCGATTTATTTTTAAAATCACTGAAAATCCCGCCGCTCCTGTCTATTCTGTCCTGAGAACACGGCAAACTAAAGCAATATACAGTAGGATTATTACACGGCTCTCTGGAATACTTGATTCTGACTGAAGAAGCAGCAGACATTACATATTGGCTTTTCTGAACGATAACAGTGATAGCGTATGCATGCGGCAGCAGTATTAAAATGTGATAACCGTATCGCTCCTGTGTTTTGTTCAGCAGAGCAGGCGGAAAATGGCTTCTGATGAAAAAAAGAAGTAAAATAAGTGGTTCGACTCCACACAGAAGCACAAGAAACATATTTGTGAGTGGAGAGCAAGATAGTCAACACCTGTGGAGTGAGGAAATGAAGAAAGAAAAGACAAAGAGAAAGAAAAGGTGGAAGAAATGGGTGAGAAAACAAGATTAAACAGGGAGACAGAGAGACACTGGACACATCTGAAATTCAAGTGGGAGTTGAGAAGGAAAAAAAAATAGTGAGAAAAAGAATAAATACAGGCAAATGAGAAGATGAGCACACGGTTATGAGAGAGAATGAAGTGTGAGGAAACAGAAAGAGCACAAGTGTATTTGTCACCTGCAGCAGAGGAAAGTGTGAATGAAATGCAAGAGGAAAAGAGAAAAGTCAAGAAACAAAATATAGAGGAGAGAGAAACTGGTCACTGAGGAGGGAAAAAAAACCAAGACGATGAAAAAATCTTAAAGACTGCAAGAAACGGAGCAGATGGTAACGACAGAGAATGAAGTGAGAGGAAAGGTATATTAATGGTGAGAGAAAGCTATAAAGAGGTGTGAAAGGTCAAAGCTAGTGAGCTGCCTACCTAGACAGGAATAAATCATTCAAAAATGAAAATTAATTGAATCAGTTTTCATTTTTGGATGATTTATTCCCTTTAAAAAAATTCTGTTTTTCATGTCCTTGAAACAAAAAAAGGAGAATTTTATTTTAAAGTAACCATAAAATCAGAACGGACTAATCTTATTATAGTATTTAATCATTTATCTGTGCATATCGTTATTTTTTTAAGCAGCCATTAGCAAACGACAACGATCCAATCAATTCCTGATGAACAAAATCAAGTCCCGCCCTACATTTTTTTCTAGATTGAAAAGCCATTTCACAATAGTGAAGAAATGATCACAATTTCTGTTTCGTGCCAAGTGTTCACGCTGCTCTTTTTTCCTGCTTTTTAAGTAAAAACATAAAGTATATGAGACATAGGGACATTTTTTTTCCATTGAAACATGACAAACAGGGTTTAAATGATGATTAATATTCAGAAATATTATTGATTTAATTGCACTCTCAGATGGGAACAAAATTTGAACTGAATTAAGCTGAATAATGACAATATTATCTTCTGTTTTGTAGATGAAATTGAACGTGTTTCATAAATGATGCCTTTTACAGCATTAAAACTGTTGTGTTAATGTGAAGCTGCTTTGAATCACTGGGAAGTGCTATGTAAATAAACGTGATTTAGCTTCACTATGAACATTCAAAATTTTCCTTTTGTGTTCTGAAGCCTACGTGAAGTGTTTCTATGTGAAGTCACTACCATTAAAGTTGGGATAACGTGCTCCCTTATAAGCTAGCTGCTTATGTAGGCAGTGAGGCAGCTCACGGGGATCTGGCACAGAATTACAGAGACAGAAAGACAGAGGGATTTTGGTGTCTCAGGTATTTGAGGACAGTGACTCAGAGACGCTAGGACAAAAAAAGACGGACTCGGAGACGTAAAGAAAAAGGCAGTGTTTCTATGGGAACCAAACCTCTCAAAGCTGACACGTCTAACAAATAGCTCTGAATAGCAGGAGATCTCTCGGAGGAGCTGTCATAAATATCTCAGCTTTAGTCCATATCTCTGGAGCCGGAGGAAGATGAGGACAGAGATTAAGCCGTACTGAGTACGTCATTTTGACGCCACCGAGAACACACACAATCGGTGTGTGGCACACTCCACGGTCAGCGCAGCTCTACACAGACCCTGAACCACAAACCAGAACCTCCAGGGCTTTTGACACTCAAAAAGCCGGTGTGTTGCAGTGCCACTGCTGCTCTGCTCTAGAAAACACAGGGCCTTTTTCATTGCGATAAGGCGAGACAGATAACACTACATAGAGACATTTTAATCTACACTTTTATAGCATTTTATTTTTTCCCATTGAACCACTTGTAATGTTTGCTAATGTGTCTTGAGCCAAAAATAATCATGCATTCTGTGGACCAATGTAGTTCAAAATATTTTAAGATGATATTTTTGTGCTTTTGATGGTCAAATCTTTGCATTTTATTTGTAAACACTTGCACTAAATGTTTTAAGTGAGTGATATGGTGCAGTATGGGTAACAAAACACAGATGGATATATATGTAAAGCTAAAAAAAACATACCTTATTAACAATCTTTAGCCGAGTGACTAGGCCAGTATTGAGCTGCTGAAAAATGGTCAAAGTCTGACATGGTCATAGTTTGAGTTAGTGATCAGTTGGCACTTACTGGACTGGGCCGTCCGGGCCTCTATGGGCTGTGTGTACACCCCGAGTCCCATCTCAGAGCGTGCGGCTAGAGTAAACTTGTAGAGTGTGTCTGGCTTCAGGCCTTCAACAGCATACGAACCAGCTGGGTTAAAGACGACATGGTGCTGTGACGGATAAAAGACAAAGAGAGAATGAGACGCACACATAGGCTGTTCAGAATGCATTATTATTGTGCTAATGCATAATTGTTTGTGTAAAACTGCATACTGCATAGTATATACTTTATAGTGGCTGTTAAAAAAAAGTGAATCAGTATGCATTATGTAATGAACTGCACTGTAATATGCAGTGTTGTCATTGTTAAATAAAACTTACAAACATTTTTGGTAACAGAAATAAAGCTGAAAAAAACTTTACTTAAAAAAAGTATAGATTTAAAAACATGTTTTAAAAACTTGAATGAAAAATAGAAATTAAAGAAACTAAAGTTTAAGTACTAAATTATCAAAACTAAAACTGAAACAGATATAAATTAAAGCTAAAAATAAATATATATAAAAATGACAAAATCACAACAAAGTTAAACTTACTAAAACATTTTTTTATTAAAAAATATTTATAATATTTTATATTATTATTATTATTATTATTATTATTAGTTGATTTACAAAGACAAAAGAAGGATAAATCAAAATAATAATAAAAAAACAGTTGATATATAGTCAAGATTCAGTGATTTTAGCTGTGTTCTGCTGTTACCTTGTTGTCAGAGCTGGCCTCCCAGTATGTGAGCTCATATTTGGTGATCTGATCCTGGACGGGCCACAGCCATGACAGCATGATCCGGGTGTCGAGCTCTGCCTCTGCTTCAAAACCAGTGGGCTGCGCCGGCACTGCAGCCAGAGATGGAGTTTGTCTTACTATACACTTAAATCATAGACTTTTAAAGCTAACTTTTGTAATGTCTTTTGGATAAATTCTCAACACATATTGATCAGGGATATTGTAGTTAACTAAAACTAAAACATTTAAAAATATTTATTTTTAATTGAAATAAAGCTGAAATGAAATTTTATATATATATATATATATATATGCAGAAAAAATATAATAAATTAAAAAAGTAAATGAAAAACTTAGTATTTGAACTTTAATATTTTATAATGCTAACTTAATATATATATATATATATATATATAAACTTAAATATTAGATCACTATAAAACAACATAAAATAAAGAATGAAAGGAAAGTACTAAAATAAGCAAAAGTACTAAATTTATTGATTATAACTGGATATAAAAACTAAAACTGAAATAAAAATAAATTAAACCTAAACAGTAATATTTAAAAATAACAAAAAATAAAATAATCACATAACAAAATTACAAAATATTAAACAGAAAACAAAATTTCAAAATGAAAATTAAAAAAACAAAATGAAATAAAATAAAATGAGAACTGAAAACAAAATGAGAACTGAAAATATAAAAACAAAAGCGAATTAATAATTTTAATAAAAAATTGATGGTATATAAATAATACTGAAATAATACTGACACTGATTTCATGTGTTCAAAAGTAAAAAACAAACAAACAACCATACAAAAAAAAACAGAATGTATAAGCACACATCTCACCTCCTTGCTGTGTTTTGACCTGCAGTATGTCCGAGGGCGGCCCGTCTCCCACAGAGGTGAATGCCAGTACGCGCAGGCCGTATGTGATGTCAGGTACCAGGCTGGAGATAGTGGTCAGGCTGCTGTCCTCTGTGTTGTGTTTCTGCCATGTGCTGAGCGGGAAGTGCATGTCGGGCGTGTAGTACACTCGATATCCTCGTATCTGACCGTTAGGCTCCTCTGGAGGTTCCCACTGCACCAGCATGGTCGTGGCACTCAGCATCCGGGCCTGAACGCGCAGCGGAGGAGACGAGGGCGCCTGTTCACTGGTGCGGGTCTCCACCGTCCCACTGGGCGGCCCGCGGCCGATGTTATTGACCGCCATGACACGGAATTCATACTCAGAGTACGGACTCAAGCCACCGATGCTGTAGCGCGTCGATGCCACTCCATCCACTTCCTGGAAACCGTTGTCTGAGACTTTGGCCCGGTACTGAATCACATAGTAGGATATGGGTTCGGGGTTACCAGAATCCCATGTTAGAGTCACACTGGTGGCAGTGGTTTCTGTGACGATCAGAGAGGCTGGAGGACGGGGCAGAGCTGAGAGAGCAAAAGAAACAAATTTAGTTTCTTGACAATCATGATTGTGAATAATAATAATAATATTAGCAAATCTGCATGTGCACATCTAAAGTGACCCAAAAAGAACAGTGTGATGTGTTTTCTTTCATTAATTAGTGTGAATTGACAGCAGTACAGCTCAGTGCACTTCATTTTAACAGCCAATTAGACTCATTTATATCTAAAACACAACAGAAATGCATAATTTGGTTTATTCAGCAGTAGTATTTGCCCCCAGATTAATTTTCAATGACATTCTTATTTAAAACACAGTGTGCTTGTCAATTTATTTCAAGGACTTCAAATGAATTTCCTAAAAATGTGAATAGTTCTCAGTTTGAACAATTATAGTGGTCAAAATCTAATCGACATCCCAGTGCAAACAGAGCTGTGTAAATTTAAGTTCATTACAATATAAACAACACACTTTAATAATAGTCAGTCACTATATCATACAGGTCTATACCGCTTAATGTGGTTAGGAGTGTTTTCAGAGCTAAATGATTGGTTGATTTCATACTAGCTTCACAGATCAACAACTCATAGACAGCAGAGACACTAAACTGATGTTAAAACTATAAATAGACAGTCCTTGTAGAATTTAATGATATATGTTCAAGTCAGTGTGTTAACTAAAACTATTCAAAACATTTCTTTCAGTAACTGAAGTCAAATCGGAATATTACTTACACATACTTCAAAAAAGAAGACAAGAGAATTTAGAAATGTTGCCTTGGCAATAATACTAAAATAACACTGGTTTAGATGTTAGATAACAGACAAAAACAAACCACGCAGACATATTTTTGGGTATTTTTGCCACACGGCCTGGTTATTTTATGATCCTCGACATGAAAAAGGTGTTTGAAATGTATTTCTCAGTGTCTTTGCTACTAAACCACATGTTCTGACATGCAAACCTATGCCAAACCAATGGAAATATATCCGTGACATTTCTCAGGTTAGACACACGCTAATGATCTGGCATTTGACATAAAAGCAGTAAAATGTGCTGTGTTAAACACTGATATTATGATTATTCTGTGTCTGTATCAGTTCAATCAGCTCACCCTATTTCCACAGGCGGGAAGAAAAATGCCTGCATTGTCATCAAATAGCTTCTGAAATCGACTCTAAACGACTTCTGTGCTATATACGATTGGACAGCTGTCAGAATCCAAACAGATCAGCTTGAATAAGCAGCAGCAGTGTGGAAATGGATAGAAAAATCCAGTGAAGCCTGTGGCTGTGCGCTGCTTTAGGAGGCTTAAAGAGCCACAGCTGCTATAGGCCAAGAAATCCCAAAACACATGATATTAACCTCAGCTAACATGATAATGCATGACGGAAAACGGCAGTGAGAAAAACCCGCTGTAATGCCAGATACACTCAACACGCTTTAATCGATGCTAATGTTGTAACTCGACTACATTTGCCGGAATTGAGCTGAAATTCTCTTTGACTCCTGCTCTAAATTCTTTATTTTAAACACTTCCCTAGATACACCAATAAACGCTTGCTGATTCATTGACTGATGAAGAGCTCAGAGCAGCGCACATTTACAAACTAATACAGTACAGTAATCAGTGCTGGGTAGATCATTTACAAATTGCAGTCCAAGTTACATGACAAAACATTTATGTAATATAATCAGACTACTTTTTGATTACTTTTAGATTACTTTTGAACTAACTCGTTTATCACATTGATTTAAATAGGATAATCTTGTACCATATTGACATAAAAATACAAAGAGAAAGAAAATATATTCCATTCGTTATTATTAACAACATGAAGCGTTACATTACGTCAAGTTCTCCCAAACTAGGGTTTGTGAAGGGATTTGTGAGTTTAAAGAAAAGCTAATAATTAATTAAATCATACAAATTTAAAATAAAATAAATCATTTTAAAATAACAACTAACAAAATAAAACACTTACTAAAAAAGTTTAAATATTTAAGTTGTTTACCTGAATGTCATGTAACCATGTGAACATGCAAATGTGATACTTCACATTTTATTTAACAATACACATAATTACATCATTTATTGCTATTGTGTGAATCATGTAATAAATAAAAAGGTAACTGTAGTCTAAGTATTTTATAATGTAATATAATCTAATTACCAGTACTTACTGGAGTTGTTAAAAATAATAGTGAGTTGTGCTTATTATAATGAGCCCATTCCCAGGGTTGTATGATATTCTGGTCTCTGAGCACACCTTCAGTGAGAGTCTATTTGTATTTAGCATCATTCGATTGTTTAAATCTTTAAACCGTTGTGTGTGAACAACAGTATTTACAACAATGACACAGTGCAGACTCTTTCTCGATTTCACAGCACAGTAATAAAGAGAGTGCGCTCTTTTGAGCAAGCGTTTAACATGATAAATTTGGGACAATGAAATGTTCCGAATGGATTCATTATCGCGCAACAGCCCTAAAAATAATCCTTAATGATGATTCGGAGCTCAGAGATTCTGTTGGCTCTGTCAAGGCGGAAAAAAGGAGGAGAGAGATCTCCTCATCACATTTTAGCTCTGATGAAACATTGATGAGGTGATTGCATGCGCTGTCTGTCTGGGTCGGTGGGAATCCCCATGAGTGTGTTATTGATGAGATTTCGCTCTCAACGTTTCTGGGCCCAGCCTTCAATCTGATTAGAGCAGCTTTGTTTATTACCGTCTAGATAATCACAGATAATCGCCGACTTTAAGTACACAACTGATATCAGCGCTAGCTGTATGGATCACTTGGGGACAAAGATTTAGAAAAGCAATTTATTCCTTTAAATGAATGCAGCCAAGCGTACTTCATTATTTTTAGGAATATTACTACTTTATTTGAATATAAATGTTTCTGTATTACTACATTTTGATAAGCAAATGAATATGTTTATTCCAATACATTTCTCCTTTGTGTGGGTGCAATTTATTTATTATTTTTTAAATTGATTTATTTTTTGAGAGAAAAATGTACTTTTATTCAGCAAGGGTGCATTAAATCAATCAAAAGTGACAGTAAAGACATTTAGAATATTACAAAATAATTCTATTTCAAATAAATGCCATTTAACATTTCACAGCATGCACAACTTTTAAATGTTTCTTGGGCACCAAATCAGCATATTAGAATGATTTCTGAAGGATCATGTGAAACTGAATAATGATGCTGAAAATTCAGCTTTGATGTAAGGAATAATTGACGACAGGCCGCTGAATTATCAGAAAAATAATGCACACCCGAGGTGTTGATGCGGCCACAACGTGTCAGCCAATCAGATTCAAGCATTCAACGGCCCCGTAGTAGAACACAGGAATAAATTACATTTGAAAATATATTAAAATGGCAAACAGTTATTTAAAATGTTAATAATATTTCACAATATTACATTTTTCCTATATTTTAGATTAAATAAATGCAGCCTTGGTGAGCATAAAAGACCTCTTTCAAAAACTTTAAGCATGACATTTCATAAAAGTACAAAGCTGAAGCAGATCATTTGTGACTTATATCTGAGTCTCTTACCTTTGACCGTGATCTGAGCCGTGGTGTCGATCATTCCCAGGGATGATATAGCCACACAGGTGTAGTTAGCCGACTGCCGGATGTTGGTGAGCTCCAGCACATTTCGGCCAATGGGCATCTCCTCCTCTTTGGTGAGTTCCTGTTCACCCTTCATCCATTTCACATAGGGCATGGGAGCGCCCACCGCCACACAGGTGAGGTTCACGCTTCCGCCCGGCATCACCTCGTGATTGGTAGGCGGGATTGAGAAACGCGGCGGAACTCGCCGGACTGTAGGAGGAGCGCAGATGATGTTACAAGCAGAATACAGATATAGGAAGGCAGAGAATATGCTTCAGGAATGGCTCTGGCTATACACCAACGACATCTAGGGTCTGTATTTGAGCGATTGTACTGTAAATATGAGAGATATGAAATATAAATGTGCTCTCTCTATATCTTAATGATTAATCTAAAGAGACCAATGCCAAGCTAAAGCAAGGGAACAGAGCTGAGAGTCTAATATACTAAACATTCACCATATAAGAGTCTGTTTTGACAGTAAATACATCTCAAGGCCTTTTTTGTCTCCTTATTGTCTCATTAAATTCAATTTCTGCCAAAGCGCTCGAAAGCTATTCACCATTACATTACTAAATGAAGTCTGTTTGCAAATGCATAGTAAAAATGCAGAAGAAGAGCGACGTCAATCAAGGTGGTCATAAAATCATTTCTTAAGCTTTAGTCCAGTAGCACTGATGTGTGCAGTGCTTTTTTCTGCATTTCAGGTCTCTGTCGCACTATCTTGGGCTGACAGACGCTCAGGACCTCAAAGAGACAGCGGACAGCTGAATGTCACGTCCCAGATTTGAACTTTAAACTTTCTCATCACTGTGACTGATAGCTTAGCAGTGCAATTCACATTTCCTTTATCATTTCATAGATATAAACAGAGACATTCAGACTCTGAAAGCTGAGATTTCACTGAATTTCCCACAGAATTCAAATGCCTGTCAAAGTTTTAAACATTCACCACCTCTTGCACGTGTTTATTAAAAATATAGATAATTTGATTATGCTTTCAGCCTTTAATCAGATCTGTTTAACACACTTTAGCATGTTTAAATAAACTTCACAAAAATCTTTTTTATGTATATAGATAATGTCTATTATGAAAATTCTGATGAAAAACTATTTGCACTTGCCTCATTTAAACGACGGCACGACAAGTTCAAAAGTAACTTTTTTTTTTTTGCAAAGAAATGCATCTAATTTAGATCAAGAATGGCATAATTTGTCAGCAGAAGATTGTGACACTCCTCACACACATTTATTTGGTGTGAAGCCAAAGCCAAACCATCCTGTCCACAGCAAACACACTGTGTATCTGCAGAGCCACCTATAACGAGGAGCATTTTCTGTAGACTTCACGGGTAAACAGCCTTCTGAGAGCGTCCATGGAGAGCCCGCTAATAAAACGATCTTTTATAATGTCTCTCCCTATATAAAGTGGAATTGTTTTCAGATGGCAGCTGAGTTTAACAGGGAGCTCTGCGGCCAGACGTCTGCCTATATTTCACGGATAAACAAGTCTCACTTCTGACAGACTCCAACTCACTTCCAAATCCGAACATTACCTGTTCATTTCCTTGTCATTACCTGCTCATTTCCTCACACAGGAAATGATTGCGGATAAATGAGGAAAGTATGCGACTGAGGGATTACAAATGCTCAGTATTTATTTGACTTGAATGCAGTTTCTGGAAAGTAGAGCACTAACGATTACCCAAACTCCAACAATAATCAGTCATCTCTCTCTATCACAGTATATGTGCTTTATTTGGGTACAGCTGCCACTTTCTATATTATTACAGTAAGACTTTATTTTACAGTGTCCATGTTACAGATGTTACATGTACTTACTACAGTAATAACAATAAATTATGCATAATTACATGCAACTAGCCCTAAACCAAACCCTCATCCTAACCTTAACCATACAGTAAGTAGAAGTAGTTAATTAATAGTACTTAAATGTATAATTACAATGTAACAAGGACACTGTAAAATAAAGTGTAACCATAAGGTTTAACTGTTTGTGTAAAGAGTGGCTGGTTGGCCATGACATTACAAACATTTACTGCGTAAGATAATACAGCAAACTTGTGCAATGTGAAAAATCTGTCCTTGCTGAAAGTGAAATAATGTGTGCAGCAAGAAAAAAAATCACAGCCAATCAAATGTGTAGAATGAGACTTTCAACCAATGAGATTCCACTGTGGGTGGAGCTTCTTTATGCAAAGCAATGCAAAAAAAAATAAGCTAAATGACGAACTGACAAACAATAGTAGCTAGTTATGGCAAAAATAGTGCTTGGTTAGGCAACATTATTTTTTAACTACTTTTAACTCAGTTTTTGTAATTTGAACATATTGCTGAGTTTCAGGTACAGTAAATCAATATTTATTGCAAAATGTATTGATTCGAGTCAGGTAAACACTGAGCAATTTGCGCTTATGGTGTGTGATCTGTACTGGCCGTGGCCAAAGGCGACCGGACTGATCATCATCTCTGAGAGATAAGCTCAGAGTTTGGACTTTTGGGATTGAGTTAAGTTTGTTAGTCGGGCAGGAATGCCTGCAGGTGTAAGAGTGTAAGAGAGACGTCACATTAATCCACGTTAGTCACTGTACATAGAGAGGATGATGTTACCCATGGACATGAGGGATGGTCACGACATGATGGCAAGAGTTTCACTCAGTTAGAGGTTGTTAAGAAAGTTTGAGAAGTCTCTGCTGGCTAGTAAAACAGACCGGTGTGAGCGATGTGAGCGATGCCAGCGGCAGTGGTGAGATTAGAGAATGGGCTGAGCTGACTTTAGTCACTGATCTCGTGAGAATATTGCTGGGTGTGTTAACAGAGCAATGAAAGCTTGCAGTTAGACATGCAGACAAACACATACAGTATGCATGCATGCACACATGCAATCTGAAGAGAGAAAGAGAGCGCAAGGAGAGAGAGAGGAAGTTTTGAAGGGGAGGTGATTGCAGGTTGCTGAGTTTATTCAATGCACAAGCGATTTTATACGCACACGGACACACACAAATAATCCCAAGCACATCAATGGCCATGCAAGCATGAAGCAAAAAAGCACACACATGCGATAGTCAACAGAGCACGAATGTGTAACCTATAGACTAAAACACCAATAGATAAAAAAAAAACAATCCAAACAAATGCATCAAAGAATGTATAAAATAGTGCAAAGAATCCAATTGCAGCTTCGTCTGATCAATAGAAAAAAACACGGTTGGATAACTCTCCGAAACAAGCTGTGATCAGAGAGGGATTCCACAACAAGCAAACTCCTGATCCTGCCAATGTTTCTGCTGTCAGGGATGGACACTACATTTGAACCATCTTCTACAGTGTCAACTCATTGTAAATCTTCTGGTCTGAGGTGGATTATTGGAGAATCAGTCTCTAATCAGCATCAAAGCTGTGCTTTACAGATTCAACCAACTCAAATAAAAGCCTTATACGAATACTGAACAAGCCAAAAGAGAAACGTGAACTCAGGGTCCAAGAAGAATATGAGAAATTAGAGTAAAACTGCCAGGTTGGCTGGCTTTATTAGAAACTGCAACATACTATTGTCTGACCCTCACTGATATAAGGTTGCATCTAGAAAAACAAAACAAAGATACAAGCAAAAATATATATGTAATATTAGTGACAAAGACAGTGCTCATCTTCTAACAAGTGAAAAATTTATCATCCAAAATTGATTTAGGATGCATATAGGTTTCTTCTTCAAGAACCTCTAAAATGAATATATATTTAAAAAAAAAATTCAAAGAGAGGAGGAGACCAGATCATTTCATATACACTCTTAAAAATAAAGGTGCTTCAAAAGGTTCTTCACAGCGATGCCATAGAAGAACCATTTTTGGTTCCACAAAGAACCATTCAGTCAAAGGTTCTCTAAAGAACCATCTCTTTCTTACCTTTTTATAAAACAGAAAGGTTCTTCAGATGTTAAAGGTTCTTTATGGAACCATTTAGACAAAAAGGTTCTTCTATGGCATTGTGAAGCACCTTTATTTTTAAGAGTGTATGATGCTTTTCTTTGCCACAAATAAGCAAAAGAGTATTTCTATTGCCGGTGAGGAAATTATGTACTTTAATTAAAATAACAAAATCTAGTTTTCTGGCCAGTAAGAAATATTTATGGCCAGCAATTCACTCCATATTGGCATGTGTGGCAAAAATCCTCAGCAGATGTGCGTAAATGTTCTCTATAATAGACAAGAGAAGACTACAGGGATTATTCGTGTTGAAATGTCTCATTTGTGCTCTGCAGGTGCCAATGAGAGAGACTGCATAACAACAGCGGTGCAGATATCTCGCCCGAGGCCACATAAAGTGAATTATGCACTGAGACCTGAAGAGATGATCAGCACAGAGATCGGAGTGACCTAGAAACGACTGCCAGAAACCTGGCTCATGTTAACCCAACCAGAACCCCCTTATCCAGAACCACTGCTATATGGTTATTTGAAAGTTCTTAATGTTACATTATCTATCTATCTATCTATCTATCTATCTATCTATCTATCATTGTGACATTTTCATAATAATTATGCACACAATCATGCAAAAATCTAATTTTCATTACTGTAATGTAAAAAAAAACAATGACATTATTTAAATTGTAAAAAAAAGTACAACTTTTAGTGTAAAACATGGGTAGTTTTTGTTGTACTGAGTTTATTTCATGCATAAAAACAAGAAAATATTGTCTCAATGCAATTATGGCTTATGGCATTCAGCTGTAAAACTTTTTCTGGTACAAACTGGAAACTATTTTTTTCAGTGCATGTGCTATGTGCCTCCTGAAAGACCATATTCTTTGACAGTGTGTTATTTCTATTTTCCTTGAGCTTCCACACTTCAAAGGGAAAAAGCTAATTTGTCAATGTCATTCGATGTTCTTGTCCAACTGAAACAGCTTGTTTCTGCGATAATGTGACATGAAGAGGACATTGTCTTCCTCCTATATGAAGAACAGATGCCCGGGTTCAACCGCTCAGGGTTTTTGGAAGGATAATGACGCTCTTTTAAACAAACAACGCTGGGACAAAAATCTCTTTTGCTTTCTGCCATCATATTTTCTGTCTGTTTGTATTGTTCTCCACATCGGAAGTCCTCACCAAATGGCTGATTCCAAAACAAACAATGAAAGCTGCTTCAGCCAGCTTAAATACTTGAGAACTCAAAAGGCTTTCTGGCAGTTCACAGAACAGGCCCTCTGAAGAAGAAGCAGAGCAGAGCAGACAGGGGATTGCTGCCATCTTTGAAATTTGAACTGGTATATAAACAGGTCTGATCCGCTAAGCTAAGGGTGGATTCCTCTGTTTGTTCTTTGACCTCTGAGTTCAAGCTCTGAACAACAGCAAATCGCTTGGTTCGTTTAAAAAGAATGATGCTGCTGTCCTCTGTTTTCACAAACAAGACCAGACTACGCTGCACAGAACACCTCCTTAAAACATGAGCATGCATGCAAGAAAACTTCTGTAAACAAGTACACAAAAATACTTCAGACAAACAAAACAACTGGCAGAAATCCTCATGAGTCAAAGGGTGTTTTCACACTTTACATGCTTCCCATCTTTTGTGATGAAACCAACAGATAAATGCAGGAGTAATTCTGTTTTGGTAATTAAAACTAACTAGTAGTTAAATTATTGTATTTACTAATATTTTGGATCAGGTTTTTTTTTTTTGGATTTTCCTTTTCCATTTTAATTTTAGTTAAATGTTTTTATTTTAGTATATCAACTTACACTAAATGAAAATGAGAAATTTTGTCTAAAAAAAAAAACTGACTTAAAATAAAATTATTTTAAGTTTTTGTACATTTTATTCCATTTTATCTCAAGTAAAGATTTTTTTTTTCATAGACCTTGGTCAAAACCAAAGGAACAAAACTATATATACAAATGTAAAGCGAAGAGTCATTACTCTACTCTAGTTATAAACTGTACTGTACTTGTACTGTGGTTCAAAGCCAAATAATATGAAACAAATCAAATTCAGAAGTGACTCAATTTTAAAAAGAACTACCAGATGTATTTTTTGTTAGGACTTTTGTAATTTGCAATTGGTATGAATGTACTCTGGCAAAAAAAAAGAAAATAGAAAAAAAAAAAAGTATGACTTAAAAACTGAACATTGGTTTCCATTTTTTAAACAAGTGCACCACATTTTGGAGCCAAAAAACACAATGCATCGATCTCAGGTTAAGACTGAGCAATCAAAAGTGTGAAAACAGCCTAAAAGTTGCTTTAGGGCTCTTTACACCCAAGACAAAACTATAAATGTCTGATAACAACAAAACATCCAGAGTTCTGACACATGCAACATGAAGAAAAAGGCCAGGCTGAAATGTGAGGCAGCAGCAGCAGCAGCAGCATGCATGTAGAAGGATGTGAGGATGTGAGAGATTCAGGTAGAGCAGAGCTCCAGAGAGACTGGCACACAACAGCAGGGGACGCACGCCGCCTCCCGTCCACCGGCCGACCCTCTGCGTAGGAGGAGAGATAGTGAAAAGAACGCACCTTCCCGCTGGTCTGAGAGTGAGGAGTGGATTGATTTTGGATGGCAGGGTGCGATGATGATGGAGGAAGGGAAACAAAAGAGAAGAGAGGAGGAGGAGGAGGAGGAGGAAGACAAGGAGAAACAGAGAGAGTAAAACAGGCAAATATTCCGCTTATCCATAAAAAAGACGTGAGACGAGAACATGGAGACAATAACAGCACCAAAACACACTCACACATCCATTCATTACTAGGTTTTTTCTTGTATTGTAAATCAAGGTGTATTTTATGACAGATTATGCATTACATACAGGCCAGATTTGAAGTCGATGCATTGCAAGCACATACCGTATTTTCTGAAAAATGAGTTGCACAGGGTCAAAATTGCGTTGTTGAGAGAGAAAAAAAGATTTGGATTGGTCGAATGTTCTTATTACAGTTGCATGCCACTATTACATTTAGAAATAATGTAAAATATCTGTGAATTAAAGGTTTACAAACATTATAAACACTATTAGCATTAGTGACATTCATTATAAACAACATTTATATTATTATAAACACCAAACCTATAAGCAAATTTGTTAAATCCATCAGTCGCTTTGGAATATAATTTTTCTGCACATTTCAGATGATAAAAAAGTGACTTATATTCCAGAAAATACGGTACGTAACATGCGTTCTTGCCCTGCCGTGGTGGTAACTAACCTCAGGAACAAATTACTTTATAAATTACTATAGACTAACCCAAACCCTACAAGAAAAAAGTTTGCATTTTTAGAATGAAAAAAGTACTGAATTGTTCATGTACACCTGTGTGCATATAAAATTAATGAATTAACCTATAGTATGTGCCTCTGCAATCTCTGAAATCTGCCTAAACCTTCCAAATTTACAAAAGCGCACACACACACACACACACACACACACACACACACACACACACACACGCACACAAATAAACAAACAAACACAGAAGAAGCATGGTGCAAGACCCTCAACAGTGCTTGAGGGTCTCAGTGTGATAAGGCACGTGAGAATGAGAGTGAACACACACACACACACACACACACATGTTTGTTTTGCTATACTTGTGAGGACTTTCATAGACTTCTATTGTTTTTATACTGACCTAATAATATTTTCTATCACCCTACACCAACCCTGACCCTAAACCTACCCATCACAGAAACCTTTTTGCATTTTTACATTTTAAGATAAACTTCATTTAGTATTTTTAATAATTTATTTCCCTTGTGAGGACCGGCCAAATGTCCTCACAAAGTCAAAAATCTCAGGCTTTACTATCCTTGCGGGGACATCTGGTCCTCACAAGTATAGCAAAAGAAAAACACACACGCACGCGCACACACACACACACACACACACACACACACACACAATCTTTCACATGAAAGGATAAGCAATTATGGAATGATCACTCCTATATACAGTGATAAACACCTACTCACTGCAGTTGAACCCAAAGAAAAAAGACATAGAGAAATTAGAGTAAAAGAGAGGCGAGGAGGAAATGCTCTAAACAAACACACACAGGCCCACACACAGCGTTCAGAAGAGATCTGTTAGAGTACGTGTGTGTCAGTGAAGTTTGAACACCTGGAGAGAGACTCTAGTTAGTCAGACTATAAAGAAGAACAAAACCACATCACAGCACACAGAAACATCCTCATTAGCTGATATATTGAATATTTACACTATATTTATTATTTGGCTGGCAGTATAAAATTGGCTTTGCACCTGTTGCTTGAGGTTTAAATGAGTGATATTTTAATAGCATTACTCATTTAAACCTCTGTATTGAAAACATTGATGGAGTTGGTAAGTTTGATTCATTTCAGTGAAAAACTGTCATTTCAATGAATCAATTCAAGAATCACTGATTCACTGATTCAGTGAATTGTTTGCTCAAAAAATTCCTGGAAGTTCCTGTGAGGCAATTTATATGCCTTAAAAATGCCTAAAAATATGCCTTTAGCTAAATACATAGTTAGGCAAATACTGTTATGTTTACTGTGCATTACTATTTATAATATTTAAAATAAGTAAAACTGATTACATTTTTTTTTTTTTGAAAAAAAATTGGAAAACATTTCTTAATTATTTTAAATACATTTTTAATGTATTTAACTTCTTCCTTTAAACATTTTTAATTCACTTACAATGACAGTTTAAAATGATGATTCCTCGCAATGAAAAACACAAATACTTAAATATTGAGATTTTGCTTTATATATCGTCCAACCCTGCTCATTAATTACAGAATAACAATGCAAGATAAACACATACTGTACACACACACACACATACACAGTGATAAGCCTATAGAGTTCACTTAACCATGAAGGCACATCAATAGTAAATCCTTGAATAGAAAAGCCATAAAAGTGTGACACTACCAGTGAAAAATTCATGGACTAACAAAATGAGAATATCTCCCTGTTTCACCATAAAGCATCAGATACTCATACATATATATTAAATGTCATTCATCAAATGGCATGTCCTGAGAGTGTGTGGTCTGTGTAAAGATCAAAGGGCTCCAGAGAGAATTCACATGATATGATCTGCACGATGCATCATTTATATGAGTTTCTCTCTGATTGGTAGAGGGCTTGAGGAAGAAGACCAGGAGAATTTATGGACCAAGATTTGTGTCTAGTTCTCATTTCCTCTGCTTTCATTTCAAACACATACAAATGCAATATTCAAAACACAATATCAAAGAACAATATTTGAAGGTCTGAATTTGAAGTGTCCTTTAAGCCCTTGCCAGGCAAAAGTGGCTGTTAAATAAAAGGCTTTTCTTTGAAACAAGGCTTCAGTGGTCTCTATATCTGCTGTAATAGATCCCGACATTAATGAGGGAATTTCCACAAGGGGATTCTCCATTCTAGCCAGCAAGTCTCAACACAGTCCTTTCCTTGATGCCCTGACAACACTTTCACCATTTCCACCAGCCTTCATGACCAGCAGGATTAGAGGACATTTGATCTCATTTGCTACTCTTTACTATTTTTCAATATATTCTGCACTTAAAAGTCCATTTACAATGCTAATCAAAGGTTTCTAGCACCAAAAATGTGATTTAATATTTTCAACCTCTCTCTGACTTTATCAATTAAACAGGCTGCTGTTACTACTGTACCTTTAAGACTTTTAAGATGTAAAATCTGGTGAAAGGCTGGCCTCTTCACAACTAATGCAATGAATACTGCAAAGTTATGAAATATATTCTGGAAATATTCAAGTTAAAACACATGAAAAATAACAAAAATAGCAAAGATCACTGGTGAATGATTAAAATATAATCAATGTAACAGCTAAATCAACTACAATAAACTTAAATCTAAAAGCTTTTAAGAAGTATATTAGCTGTAAAGACAAGCTTGCAATTTCACAGTAAACGAGTTGGGAAGTTTCATTAATTTAAGCGAGTCAGTTTTTTCAAACTGTTAATTTCAAATAACTGATTCAAGATTTAACAATACACTGATTCAAAGATTTGTTTGCGCAAAATGTTCACATAAGCAGTAATATATGTTCTAAAATATAGGTTTTAATAAAAAAGAACAACTGTAACATAAAAAAATAATAATAAAATAAAATCAGCAAAAATACACATAGGCTACGTTCACACTGCAGACAAATGTGGCTCAAATCTGATTTTTTTGCTCACACGTGACTCAGATCTGTTTTTGTCAAGACAGTGTGAACAGCACAAACCGCATGCAATCTGATCTTTTCAATTCCGATTTGTGCCACTTCCATATGTGGTACTAAATCTGATCCAGGTCAGATGTTTTGCAATGCGACCGCAATGTGAACGGTCTTGTTGGATTTCATGCGTCTTTTACGTCACTCTAGATCGACATTCGTCATAATTTCGCGCTGACAAGAGACACTTAAAAGATTTTACATACCTAAAGTTATCAAGATAGTAGTGAAAAGTAATCAGTGGAAGTACAGTGATGTGTCAGAAGTCACATGTATTACAGTGACAACTCCACAAGCAAAACATGAGGGCTCGTATCATAAAAGTTTCAAAACTCTGCTGTCTTTTGTCACATCCTTGTCTTTATTTTTTCATATTGTCTGCGCATAATTTCGCTGGCTTCTGCAGCAGATCACACCATAAATAAATGCATAATCTCTTACTTTATATCCTCCGTGTTTATTTCCGTTTCAACGCGGAATTGGGCTACTTTTTCCACTGTTGCCGCAGGTTGTTTTTCGATTTTGTGGGTTAACACGACCCCACTAATGCGATATTTACCCCCTGAACATGATTGGGCTAGTTTTGGACTAGTTTTGAGAAACAATTGGCGGATTTTGTTGTGAAAATCTGGAAACCCTGTTCGTATCGTTCTTTTGCACATGCGGGTCAGTTCAGAACCATGATCTGTTCACACTGTAAATCTGATGTTGGCCACATTTAAAACAACAATGTGAACAGCTATACAAAAAAATCAGATCTGAGAAAAAAATCGGAATCGAGCTCTAAGGCTCGCAGTGTGAACGCAGCCATATTGCCTTTTTTCTACTAGTATTTTACAGTAAAATTACATGTCTGTCTTGTTAAATCTATGTATAGTTTTCACTATATATATTTGTTTTACTTTGTACAGTAATGTATACATTTTAAACTTTTCCTTAAAAAATGTAATTTATAAGTTAAATTTAACATAAGTTATGTTTTACTGTGGTAAATATGATGCAAAGAAATAAATACATGTCTAGGCAAATACTGTTTGCTATGCATTACTATTTATAAAAAATAAAAAAATAAATAAAATAAAATAATAAAACCAATTAAATATTCTTCCAATTAATTTAGTGAAAAGCTATGTGGAAATATTTCTTGAGTATTCAAAACTGGAAAACAATGGAGCAGTTCTCCGCTGCAGAACCATGCTTCTATTAAGACAAATGGGTGATTAAAGAGAAATGTGAGCTTTTGAGTGACAGGTCCTGTTCTGCCTGTGGTAAAGCCTGTATGGAAAGCAGATTGAGGTGAAATGGGATGGGGTTTTGAATTTGCTTGAAGATCTTACCTCTGACGTAGAGGTTGGCAGGAGCGGAGTAGCGTGTTCCTGCGCTGTTCACCGCCACACACTCATACTTGCCCTGGTCCGATTCCTCGCTGTTCTCGATCTGCAGCGCCCCTGCAAACACAACACACGTAGTCACAAACCCCACACTAACGCTCTCTCACACACTCACAAACAATCTCAACCTCCATCGCTTTAAATGAGGGCGGCCTGAGGAAAAGAAAATATTTTTCCGCCTAAACAACACGTACACATTGACTAACACTCGGCTGCCATATGACCTTTCTCGTCTCTCTAAATACCGAAAGAAAAGAGCAGCATCTTTCACTCCATAATTCAATAAATCTAAGCAAACTGAGTTATTTATTCATTGTGGCAAGTAAAAAGACCTGCAGGCTATGCCAGCTATAAACGTCACTGTACATAAGCTCTGCTATTCTGCGAGCCGAGACAAAGCCGTGCTCTTAGAGAATGGATCTATCAAGACATAATACAATTACTGTCAACAGATCCTCAATGCATCCACTGACAAGCAATTCTGCCAACCAAAGCAAATCCAGGTGGACTAAAACTAAAAGGTGGTTGGTGTTTTTTTTTTTTTTTCTGACAGCAATATCATAAAGTTTTCACAGTTCATTATCTCTGTCTTCACACTGTCGCTTACCTGGGTTCGGCCTTCTGTTGATAACACACATAAATTAACACAAAAAGTTCATATGCATTTTGTTTTGACAAAAATCATTAGCTCATTAGGTGTTTTAGTATGGCGGTGCTGTTCGTTTGCGTGATGTGACATACATCATGCAATCTGTGGATGATGGAAGCACACCGAGAGAACTAAAAATGTTGTCAACGTGTATTTCAGAAGTATTCCTGAAATGCATTATGGGATGGGTTTGAACATGTGCAATAACAATAGAAACATAATCGAAAGACTGTGAGTGTATGAGACCTGAGCATTAACCTCGCTCCACGAGTGTTTTATACAGAAGAATGACTCTTTAAAACACTTTCAGCACACATAAACACAAACACACACATATGACATCTGTTCCAAACCCAAGTGAGCTGTAAAAACGTTTATTTATGGCTCAACCAGGGTTATTATAGTTAACTAAAACTAAAACTATAAATAAAGCCAGTACTTGAAATAAAATAAACAATACCTGAAGTAAAAAAATATAAACTTATTTTAATTTACTTAGTTGCCAAGGCAACATTTATCATTTTTGTTTAAAGCAACAAATATAACCCTTTTAAAGTTAAAATATAAAAATACTCTTTTAAATTAAAACTAAAACTTAGTAAAAACTATATAGACATATTTAAAAACAGAAAAATAATAAAAATGACAAAAATACTAAAACTTTTAATTAAAATTGAAACAAAAACAAAAACGGTAAATATAAAAATAAATCCTAATTTAAAATTATGATACTAATTCTAAAATAATACTGGGCTCAATGTGCATCTTAAATACAATGTAAGTTGTAAATGCATAAATCTAAAACTAAACACCACCAACTATGTAAAACTACTTTTCCCATCTTTCTCTGTGTCAGTATAATAAACTAATAAAATACACAGATAAAGCATAAATCACACCTAATGCATGTTTTGCTCTTTATTTTGTTGAACTAGTGGTAAAAATGATTCCTATGTACTGAAAAATATAAACTTGCCGTTTTATTGCTATTTATGTTTAGAATTACACTCTTAAAAATAAAGGGGCTTCATGATGCCATAGAATAACCTTTTTTGTCTAAATGGTTCCATAAAGAACCTTTGACATCTGAAGAACCTTTCTGTATCACAAAAGGTTCTTTGTGGCGAAAGAAGGTTCTTCAGATTATAACAAGGTAAAAAAGAGATGGTTCCTTAAAGAACCTTTGACCGAATGGTTCTTTGTGGAACCAAAAATGGTTCTTCTATGGCATCGCTGTGAAGAACCTTATAAGCACCTTTATTTTTAAGAGTGTACAATATTCAAATAGCAGTATCTTCCTCCCATTGATTCTTGGTCAAAAGTTATCTTTTTCATTTTGCTGTTTGCTATGGCTTTTTGATAAAGTACTTTCAAATCCAACTCAGCAGAGTTTGGAACAGATCTACTGTCTCTTCTTCTCTAGTCATCAGGAAAGCAGGCTTTTTTCTATCACTTATTACATCTGAAGCGCTAGTGTCAGACTGATGTTGAAAGATGCTGTTCTGCCCTCTCTCAGTCTCTTCTCACTTTCTCGCCCTGACATTCCCTCTGAAAAGATCGACTCAAGAGTTACAGTCAAATCCTGCATTTCTTTCCTTCTACATCAGTCTTGTCATATCAGCGGTGAGTTTTCTATCCCTCAGTTTGGCCTTTCCGGACTCTTCTGCTAAACGCCTGGAGACGAGAGGCGTTCGGTGAATACAAACTGTCATAATGACATTAAGTTTTTCTGCTGCGGGGAATGAGATGTTGTCCAGGTATCTCACAATTTCTCAAGCCGCACTGCAGCTCTGCTCAGTTATTGATCAGACAGACTGTCATTCATCTGGACAGTAAGTAAAGGTCAGTTCAGAAGAAAATGACACTTAAGCACATTTCCCCCAAATTGTTACATTACATGTATTTGGACATTTTACTTTAGCCTTTTTTTGTAACTAGTGCTATTCTCAACGATGATACTCAAAATATCATATGACAAAAATAATATATACAATAGTATATATATATATATATATATACAATAACATAGTATGAATAAAAATAAATATAGTATAAATAAAAATAAATTAGTATCAATATGTATAGAATTTATATTTTATGAAAATTAAATAATTTTCACATTTCCCCCAAATTCTCATTTTGGGAATATATTCAGACATTTTAATGTATAGTTTTTTTTTTGTGGTTTTTTTATATAATTCTTGCTATTCTAAAAGATGATACTCATTAGTATAATATATACAAATAATATTTTTATATATTACAGTAATTATTATTATTAGTATTATTATTGAGAATAGCAAGAAATATCTATAATCTTTAAAATATAAATTACCATGAAAGTATGAAATAATTTTGATATTCATTTCATTTACGCAAAATGTAATTTCTTCTTCATATTTTGAGGCGAAATATGACAGATATGTTCTTGACAGGTTTTGTGAAATAAATAAAAATGTTAATCAGATGCATTTTTGTTTTGTCTTTTGTTTGGTACCGTGATGTATTATTTACAGTATGACTGAATCAGACGACGAACAGAGGTTCATGCACAGAGACGAGGCCGGATCGAAGACGAGGAGGAAGACAAAGAGAAAGACTCCAGAATGAGAGAGAAGGTGGGGACAGGGTGATGGAGGGGGACACTTGGGGGTGAAAGAGGAATCGAAAGATGACGCATTTGGATATTTTCTGTTTTCAGCATTCTTACCTCTGATTGG
>JAFVLL020032662.1:117403-194219 GCA_021397915.2 Tor tambroides | reverse complement strand
AGAAATAAAGGAAGGGTTTCAGTCTCGCAGCCCAGCCCCCTCTGAGGCACGCCGCGTCTCGCCAGCTCAACCCACGCCCAGGAACCCCCACATACCGCACCAACGGTCCGGACCGCCTGCCCAGCCCCAGTCTCCTTCGTCTCCACTGGTCCCAGCAAGTCCTCCATCGTCTCCTAAGTCTCCATCGTCTCCGCTGGTCCCAGCCAGCTCCGCTCCTCTAGAGTGCCCTCCAGAGCGCCGCCCAGAATTCCTAATTTTCCCCAAGAATTTTTTTGGGGGGGCCATATGCTCGTGGCCGAGCCGGCAAAGGCCACGGAAGATCCGCCATGGCTCCCCGAGTCTCCTGATCCATCATGGCCTCCCGTGTCTCCTGATCCGCCCTGGAGGCCTCTCCAGTGTCCCTGTCCTGCACCAGCCTCCAGGGCGCCCACCCCCCCCTCCCTGGTGGAACTGTTACAGCGCGGGACGTGCCTTCCGGGAGGGGGGAGTAACTGTTACGTTTAGGTTCCTGTTGAGTTTCCTGTTTGTCCTTATTTGGTTCTGTTCCTGTTCTCATTAGTTCATTTGTCTAATTATCATTCAGTTCACCTGTGTTTAGTAATAATCTCGTTTGCTTCTTAGTTTGTCTGTCTTTATAAGCCTTCAGTTTCTAGAGTTTAATGTAATTTACATTACATTAATGTAATGTTCTATTGTTTGGAAATGTTGTTTTGCTCCTTACTCTTTGTTATTAAATCCATTTCCTTGAATTCTCGCTTCTGGTGTAATCTGAAGAGACGTTCCGTTACACACGTGTACATCTGCATGTGTACGTTATTCCCTACTTCATGAGGACCAAACGTCCCCAAAAGTATAGTAATACCAGTAAATTTTGTCCTTGTGGGGACATTTTTCAGGTCCCCATAAGGAAACCAGCTAGTTAGGTAAGGGAATGGAATATACAGTTTGCACAGTATAAAAACCATTTTGTTTATAGAATGAACCCATTAAACTCAGAAACCAGTGTGTGTGTGTGTGTGTGTGTGTGTGACTCACCGAGTCCCGGTCCTTCAGTGCTGCCAGTAAAAATGTGCGATACTGCTGCTGTCCAGGTAGAGGTTTGTTATAGAAGCCGTTGTAGGTTTTCTCGTCTCCCAACACAAAGGTTTCTGGAAGATTCTCCAGCTTGGCAGCGATGTAAGGCCGCAGGAAGTCCTGAGTTTGTCTCCTCCTCCTTTTTCTTACACCTGAGTCTCCATTACTCCCTAATAGCTGATAAACCACAGAGAACACATCACATGAAGGACATCAGTAAAATGACAAACACTGATATACTGGGAAAAAGCATCCTTCATGGATAAAGCCACTGACATGAATGTTTATACAACCTTCATATACAGGTTTTATAAGATGCTAAATGATGTCAAATTTTTGGGCAAATTGGATTAATCAAGAGATGTTTTTCAAACTGTTTTTGACTAAATGAACAGAAGAAAGATTGATACTAAAATAAATACTAACTTACTAACTTATTAAACTAGATTAAATTAAATGCACATTAAAAAGACACATTAGGGCCACACTGTAGATGAATTTTAAATGCTTCAAAATTATTGCAATTATAGAAATATATGTAAATGGATTTACATATGTAAATATATTTGATCAAAAGTGACAGTAAAGACATTTTAATTTTTTCTGTTGAGATTTCTATTAAAAATGCTGTTCTTTTGAACTTTCTATTCATAAAAGAATCCTGAAAAAAATGTATCACAGTTTCCATAAAATTATGAAGCAGAGCTGTTTTCAACATTATATTAATAATCAGAAATGTTTCTCAAGCAGCAAATCAGCATATTAGAATGATTTCTGAAGGATCATGTGACACTGAAGACTGGAGTAATGATGCTGAAAATTCAGCTTTGATCACAGGAATAAATTACATATTAAAATATATTACAATAGAAACAGTTGTTTTGAATTTGTAATAATATTTCACAATTTAGCTGTTTTTACTATATTTTTGATCAAATAAATGCAGCTTGGGTGAGCAGAAGAAATCTCTTTCAAAAACAACACCCACCCTCAAACTTTTGAACAATTTATATACTGGCCAGCAGTCCTCTAGGTCTGTGCTGATTGGCACTTTCAGTCCATGAAACAGCTGGACTGTGACCCAGAGGTCAGAGGTCAGATATCAGCCCCAGGTGCTTCAGTCACAGGCATCATTAATTCAAAATGACACACACACACACACACACTTTCTCCAGTACCTTTATCTGTCTCTTTATAGACCACTTCCCCTATTTCTCCATCCCTCACTCTTTCTCTCTTTTTCTTTCTCCCCACTACCATAATAACCAACAGACCACTGCTTCTTTAGCTTTAGTAAAGCACATTTGGTGGAGACTGAATCAAATCCAAGGGCGCAGGAATGCTGCTGAACAAATGGGGTCTAGCGGCAGAGAGAAGGAGGACTGCAGCGAGTATAATATCAGCACAGTAATAAACACCAGCACAACACGCGATCCAATAATACACCTCTCATTTGACTCGGCAATGCCCATAAATAAGGGGCAACTCGGGGGAGAACGGCTGCGTGAAAACGGGCTGTTTCAAAACGGTGGTGACACCACTGTGATTTTTACAGCGCCGCTACGTTTTGATATTCGGTAGGCAGCACCTGAAAAGTTTCCCCTATTTTGCAGACGATAGTTTATTGAGAGCAAGCAAACTCATGAGAAAGCAGAACTGTGCTGGAGCCCAAAAGCTCAGTTGTAATAACAAAAACGCAAAAATGCCAAGAGAAGCTTTTTAAGAGTCCTCAAAGTGCCTGTGTGTCTCAACAGCTGATGCACAGATGCAGAAGAACTGAGAGATGTGAAAAATAACAAGTGGAACAACAAAATAGTTGCATCATACAACTATTCATAACATAAATAAGCCAACAGAGTGTGAACCATCTGTTTATTTTATTTGCATGTGATCATCACAAACTCACCTCATCCAGATCCATATCCTCCGGGTTTTCCCAACGGCGTAGAGTGGATGTAGTTACTGGCACCACCACTATATAAAACCACCTGAGAGGAAAACAAAGAAACAAGTCATTAACAATACGATCAATTTTTCCTTACTATGCATATAAAGTTTGGAGTCAGGTAGATATGTTTTTGAAAGAAGGCTCTTCTGCTCATCAAAGCTGCATTTATTTGATCAAAATTACAGTAAAATTAGTAATATTGTGAATTATTACAGTTATTATTATATTATTATTAATCCTGATTTTTTAATCCTGAAATATTCTGTAACATAAATGTCTTTACTGTCACTTTTGACCAACTGAATGCATTCTTGCTAAATAAAAGAAAATCTTACTGACCTCAAACGTTGTTAAATGATTGTGTTTATTCACTATTTATTCAGTACTGTCACACTCAGGTCATCACTACACAACTCAAATGATGTTGTTCTTAAGTTAGACCTATTACACAAACAACAGAACATGATAATAAAAAGCATGATCCTCTTCATCTCTGATGAAGACAGATTTTGGCATTCACAAACCTTTCTCGCTGCGCTTTATCACAGGTTTGTTTGTGATGAAACGGTCTGGTTGGACATTATACCACTGATTGCATTTTTAAATGAATCTGTGCCGGCCGTGCAGCCTGTGGCTCGTTCAGTGACTGAAACAAACACTTGAAACCTAATTATCGGCTGAGTAATTCCCACGCTCTCATGTCAGGCCCAAGCAAGAGCATTGTTTGATATGTGTGATGTCTATAACGTCTGATGTAACTGCCGCTAACAATCTCGCTCTCGCTTTGATGAGGAAATACGTCTGGTAGTTTCTAATTAAAGCATTTCTGAGCTGTCTTTGGTCAGAACCGATCCTGCGGGCAGCGTTCAGTCGGCTCAGACTGCACCGCATTACACCAAATCCAGCTCGCTGCAGTGAACTAAAGCCGTATGAGCTGGGATGGGAAGTGTTGGAGTATTAACCTTCAGCCTCAGTTTCGCTAAAACAAAAAGGTCCAATATTTGCCCAAAGAGGAACAGGATTCTTGTCTACGTGCGCTGGCTGAACTCTGAGACTCATCGCCTGAGAGCCGACAAATATCATCTCTGAGCTGTTTTAAGATAAACAATGAGGAACAGCAGTACTAACACTGCTGCATTAAACAGTATTGATTATAGTTGCATTTACTTTGACATCAAATGTCAGTAAATGCAAAAGAAAACATTACTTTTGTGTTTTTTTCTTTGCTTATTGTCAAAGCACTTAATGTAGGCTACAAGCAACGCACATACACTATCTCTGTTCTTGTTGATCCTGTGGTTTTTTAAGTCACACAATGCAAACCACTTAGACAGTTAGCAATGCATTTTATACAGAAAACATTGTTTTGTATGGTGGAAAATAAATCTTGGTTACCATGGTTTCCCATTTATTTCCACTGGGGGAAAATAAAGAGACAATTCTACAATAGCTGGATATTTTTATAAAGAAAAACATGCCTAAAATTTGTTTGTTTTTTATGTCAAATGAAGCGAAAACAACAACTGAAACAACAACAAATCTGTCCACTAAATGAATAAAAGAAGCTAAAAGAAAACTGCTGTGGATACAAGCAACTCAGTGACAAGATGAAATAGAAACCTGGGAAATCACTCACCTCGACTTGTACGTCTACAGCAGAATTTATTTTGCAGATTTAATTACAGGTAAAATACATATCAATCATCATCAGCACAGCTACAATGCAATGTATCATGTTGTCAGTAGCAATATAGAAAAATAAACACTATATGTAGTGAAACGTGAAGTGGTCAGAGTGCAGAGTTGTAATATATTTCAATGGAACAAAGTGCTTGTGTGACATTTTCGTTATCTCATACATTTACTTATTTATTCACAGCCAAGCAATGTCACTCTCAGCTACTCTTCACTCAGACATCTGATAAGTTAATAAGAAAAGGAAAACCTTATTTTTTGGTGTAAACCAAAAGCTTCTTTTCTCTTTTGTTGATTTATAAATGATCTCTTTTGTTGATTTATATATCATTAAGTTATAAATTTAAAATTTGGGAAGATGGTCGATGCATTGCATTTCAAATTCGCGAAACTAATAGCCCTTGCAGAGATGAGCTTATGCAGCAGCATTTTTATTCAGCAGTGAACCAAACTGAAGACACTGGATCATGAGCGGCTCATGTGTAAATTAACACAGTGCCACGCTTCACTAAAATTCAGGAGCTGCTAGATCCAGATTCATGGTTGCTATAATGCTGAAAGCAGTTTCATTAATGACTGCAGAAGATTATGGGTTATGGAGTTATGTTTTTATGGCGTTATTTTTCTCAGTCTGACCTGACGAGGGCGCTGTTGTGCACTTTGGGCAGTGTGATGGCGAGTTTGCCGCCCTCCTCTGGATCTTGTTTGTGAAGGGCCGGTTTGGTGGTGAACAGGTCCGGGGCGGTTCGGATGGAGACCTGCTGCTGCAGTCCGCCGGCGCTGTTCCCTCGGCTCATCAGCACGAAGGAGTAATCCGTGTCCGGCTGCAGGCGCGTGATCAGCTTCCTCTTCAGGTCGCCCTGCACCTCGACGCTCTGCTGGTTATACAGGATCTGACAGCAGGGGGCGCACAGGTTAACTGTCACACAATGACATTCATTTTACACTGCATTTCTATTTCACAACTGCTGCATCTCACCTTGAAAGGCACTTGGGACTTGTATGTTTCTGGCACCTCCCACGTGAGCAGGACAGAGGTCTTCATCACAGCTTTCACACCAAAGTTTTTCGTGAACTCTGCAGAAGAGGTGAAAATAAAAGAGTTACTGCATGTCACAGGTGTATTTCCAGACCGGCTCAGTGATACACAGAGGAACGGCATCACTGTGTAACGAGACTGCACTGATTAACATGCAGTACATGATAACATCTCAAGACCTTCATCTCAAACCACATATGAAAATTCAAAGCCAATTATCTGCTCTCTGCATGTGGTTTATGCTGTAGGGAAGTAGAGAAGTCAGAACGCAGAGAAATAATGGTCATCTCCGCAAACATATTTAAAGGGACTTTTCATCCAAAAATGTATATTCTCTCATTATTTCATCACCCTTGTTCCAAATAATGAATTTTGGGCTGATGCTTAATGGTCAAAGTAATGATTGCGATTATCGATTTCATTGTCTGTTTTGCTCATGTCACTTACAGTATAAGCATATTCATAATTTCTATTTTACTTGCAAACATGATTAAATAGACCCATATGTTTTTTTTCTTTAATGCTGTGAAAACAATATTCTAAAAGTTAAAATATTTATCTTTATGTTCATCTGTAATATTGGTCCACTACGTTCAAACTGGAGCCAAGCAAACTTGAATAAAAAATAAAATAAAATAAAATATTTGCATTAACTGTGTGTGAAAGGACCGATTATGTTTGGCATGATGCAAATGTTAAATAATAGTAAAACCAGAGCATTTTTTGGCCATTACGTATGTTAATCCTTGCCTAATGTCTTATTTGAATGGCAAATCTCAATGGTTATCTCATAGGGTAAACATACCTATTAAGCACACTTCCATTTTTGAGATCAGATTATAAAAACAACAAATTTTATTATCCTACTTGATGTCTTAACCAATTGATATGTTTGTTACTATATACCTCCTATAATTTCAAGTCAATCAGATCATTGCACACTTAGATATGGGTCTCCATGTGTTCACTCTGTCTGGTGGCCATTTTGAAAGCTGTCTAAAAACTTTCACCAAAAGAGGAGCCCCTTAAATGTGTGTTTTTTAGATGTTTAAGCCTTTATTTTGGGTAAGTTTCACTACTTATTGTAAAATTAAGAGATTAATGTTCAGACTTTTGCATATTATAACTTGGAAATTGGATGTGGGAAATAATTACATTAGATCCAAAAGATAGTTTTAGCAACACAGCGCAGATGCTACAGAACACAGTTAGCCGACTAGCTGTATAAGATTGTGTGCTACGCTAATATATTACTTCACAGGCATTACTGCCTTGTACTTTTACATCCACAATATTATAAATTGACAGTTTATTGCTGGTCTGTGGTTTTACAGTGCTGTAATTTTTAAAGATTTCATATTATTTTAAGATGAGCTTAAAGCGTGCACTACTATGAAAATCACAGCTTCAGTGTGACATCAATAAGAAAAAGTATAATTTCATAGATATTGTTAATAATAGTTGTTCATATTAAAATATGTATGAACTTAATACATGACCTAAACTATTTATTTAGCAAAATCCTGTCATTTGAATAAATATTACATGAAATTTATTAAAAATTGTTGCTGCTCCAATTAAGCTCAGTGTGCTCTCTTTAAGCTCTTCCACATTGAACGTCTATGTAAATACTTCATAAACAGACTTTAAATATTAACTGATGGTTGTCACTTTATTTTCTACGGATTCTGTCAACTCAAACCTACAGACTGGCTCTGATCTTTGGTAAGTAGCACCAACTTCTCCAGACTGTAAATCTGTGGAAAATCGGGGCAAAAATCATGTAGTGTATTCCAGCCTTAAGAGACAATAAATAAGTTGACATCCATTTAAAAAGAGGTTTCCTAATGAGGCTAGTTTCTGTGTTCATCCCCATGAATTAAATGTTTTATTGGTTTGTTTTATTTGATTTTTGAATGTGTTACTTAGCTGAACGTGGGCTAGTACAGATGTTGATATGTGCTTAGATGACACTTCATTATGAATACATAACTGATCGACTTGAATGCCTTGTTGCTTGATTATAGTGTTCTGTTTTTTTGTGATTGACTTTGTACCTTCAAAAAAATATATATTTTTACAATTATTCTTTAAAAATTTTCCTTGAAATAAACACGATTTTTTAATAAAACATGATGTGAGCTTAATGGGAACAGGGGTGTGCAAAATGTGCCCATTAAGCACAGCCAGACTTTTTTAATTTAATGATGTATATCTTAATTGAAATGCTTTTGTCATTTATAATAAAATTAAATACTTTTGTGTGAGAGATTAATATTTTATTTTAACATAATTTTTTGTACTGAAACCAATATCTTGTGCACTAAAAATGTCTCAATGTAGATTTTGGTGAGCTTAATAGGTACGTTTACCCTATTATTTGAATTAGATCAGATAACTATGATCAGATGACTAATCAATAATCACAACAGGCCTAGTTCCAAACCGATGGAACACAGAAACAATTGTTAAGCAGAATATGAAATGAAAATAAAAGGGAGCTGATGCTGTTGAGCTCCACACATAACACAAAGGTAGTCCATATGTTCCTTGGAAGAAAGACAGAAAATCAGACAGAAGTTTGGGAACGACATAAGGGCAAACTAACCCTTCATCTGTCTAGCAGAAGACGAGCTGTATGTGGAGTTTGCAGTGACTGCAGTCCACAAACCGTACGTCTGCTTCCTCTCCAACCATCTGCTCTACTGAGTGTATTTTAATGCACACTTTACATCTATAATGTAACATTTTCGATAGAAACAGAATTTTGGATGTAACTTCATGACCGCTTAACACACTGAATCACATCTTGTCCAAGATAACTGAAGATTTTGTCTAAACAGCTGTAACTGTCCACAGCACCACACGTCAGTGTCAGGTATTTTTCAGCCGCTTGATTGTATTTTTATCACACTGCACTGGGAAGCTCCTCCCACAGTGAAATCTCACTGGATCAGATCATTAGCAAAGAAAAACCACAGATGAGATCCCTAATGTCTTAATGTCTGGTTTCTAAGCAGCAATGAGATTAAACAGAGATCAAATGGAGATGGTTTTTCCAAGTAAAATATTAATAATGTATTAGGCTTATGCTCTAACATTCGCAAAACAGACAGTTAAATCATTAATTGCAATTATTTGTTTGACAATTAATCAAAATCTCCTGCTTCTCAGATTTTTTTTCCTGAGAAAGAAACCCTCTAGCCAGGTTTACTAAAACATCTTCATTGCTTGAAATAAACATTAACTGAAATAAATAAAAAAAAAATATATATATATATATAAAACTTGTAAAACATATAAACTTGAAAAACTGTTTAAGCTGAAGTTATGAAAACAAATAAAACTAAAAACTAAACTAAAACTTAATAAAAGCATTAAAAGCACTAAATGGCCAAACACTACAAAATTACTAAAAGTTTAAAGTTAAAATGAGAACAGAAAATATGAAAATAAATTAAAATAAAATATATTTTAATACTATATTATATCAGTGATACTAAAATAACACTGTCTAGAGCTTTAGAAGAGATCCTAATAATAAACTAATAAAATGACAAAAACACTACAAAATTACTAACGGTTTAACTGAAGTTAAAATTAAAACAGAAAATATAAAATAAAATAAAATAAAATATATTAAAAAACTATATTATATCAATGATGCTAAAATAACACTGTCTAGAAGAGCTCCTCATATTTCACACATTTCATTCTTCCAATTTGACAACAATCTGTGTCTATTTTGTTTCTCCAATGAATTTAAGGACCAACATTTAAGACAAAGTTAAGTTTTAAAACATACATTAGCCCTCCATTAAATCTCCTGAGATTTGCCTCTGAGCAATAAAGATTTTCTCTGGTAAGTACGACTTTGAGATCAGTTTTGATTTGAATTCCAATTTTGCTTCTTTACACCAACTGACTGATTTGTGACTGATTCATTAAAAAACCCTGCTCATTAGACTCATTTGTGCCTAATTCAGACTATGTGCAATACATGTAACCAGTGAAGATGTTGCAATAAAAGATGTGTTTTCTTTCTTTCCACTCTCATCAAACTTGATTCAGACGGCACAATTCAATTCAAACCCACAGCTCAACTAAAACATCATTTCGTGCTGATGTTATAGATTCAATAATGGTCCAGCATCACTTCTGAATTGCAGTACAAGAGTAGTTTAGTGCGGTTTCATCAGCATTGATGGATGAATGCAGACACTAAAGAACCGATAATGAAAATGGACATCATTCAGAGCTCTTTAAAAACTCACCAGGCATGGAGGTAGACATGGTTCTGCTCTGGATGCTGGGGCTGATCGGGCCCCCTCCTTTACCCGTGAACGCCCTCACCCTGATGTCATAGGTGGTGTCGGGCTGCAGACCCTGGATGGTCATCTGCGTCTCAGCAGTACCGTTGGTCTGGTTCTGATGGCTGTTGATGTCACGGTACACCACCACGTAGCGTATGATCTTCCCGTTCCTCTCGGGCAGAGGCGGAGGGTCCCAGGCCAGTTTGGTGGTGGTGGTCGTCAGGCCCACCACTCTGAGGTTTTGTGGGTAACTGCTGGGCACGTCTTCCGGGGTGCTGATCTCTTTGCTGTACTCCTCTCCGTTTCCCGCGCGGTTCTTGGCGCAGAGCTTGAAGATGTAGGTGGCGCCCTTGTGCAGGCCGGTGACGGTGAAGTGGTCGTCGGTGCGTCTGAAGTCACGGGTGGTGTAGGTCTCCTCCTCTTCACGCTTGTAGCGCAGTCTGTAGCCCATCAGTTCGCCCACCATCTCTTTAGGGGGCTGCCACTGGATCAGAGCTGTGTTTCCGATGGTGGTGCTAATGATCATTGTGGGCTTGCCGGGAACTACCATTGACAGAGATGGGAGAATATTTGTTATTTTGCAGTCATGGCTATTACTGAAATAAAGGCATAGTTCATCCAAAAACACCCAAACAGTTTCTGGACCAGCAAACGTTTGGTTACACACATTCTTCAAAATATCTTCCGCAGAAGAAAGAAATTCATACACATTTGGAGCAAATTTGAGCAAATTTTCATTTTTGGGTGAACCATCCCTTTACACAGTTTGATTTCAGTAACTGTGGTATTTTGGAGTAGGGCTGAACCAATGAAATAAAATTGATATTGCACAATGGCTGCGATTTAATTAGATAAATGCGTGCATTGCATCAGTTTTATAGTGAAGCGCAGCACTGTGTTCATTTACATGCATTCAGCTCATGATGTGCTGTTTCAGCATCTCAGAATGGTTTTGCTCATTTATTGTGAATCAAGCTGCTCTGAAACAGCATATCATGAGCTGAATGCATGTAAATGATGAAGTGCTGCACTTGGCTGTGAAACCAGCAGTGCATGTATTTATTAATAGGCAAACCACCAAGGTTTGATGATTTAACATTTGAAAATAAAATTAGATTAGTCCTGTAATTTTACAGCTGTAATATTTTTAGAATTTATTAAATATTTTTTATTCATTTATTTATTTTATAAAAAATGCATTGAAATATATTTCTTATTTTAACATTTTGACTTAATAATGATCATGGTAAAATCATTTATATTATATTATATTATATTAGACAGTGGGGATTTGACCAATGAAAGCTCAAATGCAAAGGGTTTTTTTTTTTGGTTCACTTATTTGATGAAAGTGGATTGAGATGGTTCTTGTATGGACACCCACATTTTTTCCCAAATTGTTCAATCTTTAAAAGATGTTCACACTCAAAACAAAGTCTTCAGAGTCATTTTTTTCCAATATTGTGTTCACTCTATTTCACTCTAGTTCATTTTGTAAGGAACTAAATAGATAAATTCTCTCCTATCCTAGAAAAAGAATGAATTCTATTTAATTTAAAATAACTCGGCCAGATTGTTCAGATGATAGAATTGGTATAGACCTACAAATACAGCTACAGCGATAGCGGAGGTCATTGTGGGCTTGAGTCTGAAGGTTTGTGGAGTTTTTACATCATAACTACAGTTGAACTTTTTACCTCTAAATGCACTTAAACTAAACTTTCACTGAACCCTTAAAACACAATCTCACCGGCCCCTGTTGTGGTCACCACTTTGGCTTTGCTGCGTGCTCCATCTCCCTTAGTGGTGTACGCCGCCACAGTCACTGAATATGTGGTTTCAGGCAGCAGGCCGGTGATGATGGCCTCCTGAGAGAGAGAGAAAGAGAGAAAGAGAGAGAGAGACACACAGGTCAAATGATGGCAGGCAGAGACATACTGTGCTGTTGCTCCTTTTTCATCGTTCAGTGCGCTGTCACAGTTGTGACATGTCTGTTTAATATTGTTGAAGTTCATTTCAAGGTTTTCATTCAACTTTAAGCATTCAGTCAAGACATGAAGCTTTGTCTCAATTTCCAGTCTGTACCTGGTCAAGGTGCTTCTCACTTTCAGTGACATCAAATCTTTTTAGAGCCAGACGATGTTGAGTTTTATTTCGTCTGGGGTTTAAATGATGATATAATCCTGTTTTCTTGTGGTCAATAAGCGGTAAGATGTTTTCAGAATTTAACCGCTCGTTTTGTGTCTTTATAATTCAAGGATAAGTTCTCCACACTCGTTCTGCATGCAAAGTTTCAAGAGCTGATTTAATTTAGAATCAATGCAGGATTTTTGAAGCATAAAAGGCTCTTTCTTTGAGTTCATTCACTGCAGGGCTGAAGAAATCTGTGGAAGCGACTTTAAAGCCTAAATTTTTACAGCATGATGAATGTGTGATGTGGTTGGTGCCTAATGTGAATTTGTTTTTCATTCCCTGAGAACTACATCATTTTCAGAAGGTCATAATTCTAGTTTTATTCATTTCACAACCAGGTCTGCCAGTTCGCCAGTACTGCTCCTGTAGATCTAGTTTCCTCTGACAGAAACAAACACAGAAAAAACCATCAGAGCATCTAAAGATAGTCATCTCAAGCAAAACACTGCAAGAATGAGGAAAACTGATTCAGGGGTTTTGTTTCAGTGTGTGGGGAGGCTGTTTGTGTCTGGAAGAACGGCAGGAGGCCGCGAATATCTGCCAAAACCCTTCTGAAGTTTCCTCCTATTGAATATAGACGTGTGACATATTGCAGTCTGCATTTTCATGGGGAACTTTAGCATCACAAAAAGGCTGGAAATCTGGAACAAGTGAAAAATGTTACAAACACTCCCACATGTATTTGAAGGAATGAAAAATAGCAAACATGCTCAGATGTTTGTAGAACAAAAAATCCACCAAGCCAACACCTGTTCGTGCTCACGCACTGTACAGATGTCTCTGAAATTGTGAAATGCTCAAAGTTTGAATAAATTTCACAATTCCTCATGCACATGCTGTTCATAAACTATAACTTATCGTAAACAAGGTGAAAAAAGCAAACCAACAGAGACACTCTTACTTGCTCTTGCTCTGACTCTAAACCTAATGCATCCTTAAACGCATTATGAAATCAAAACTGATTCTATTTTTATACACTGAAAAAAAATTGTAGTGGGATTTACATTGAAACGATTTTCACTTAAAAATAGCAAGTAAACTTCACAAATAATTACAAAGAAATGGCAAGTATTTCCCACTTTTCATGATATAATCCATTTCCGACGGATAAAATCACATCCTATCCATTTTCTCTCGTTGAATATCCAGTTTCACCTGGAAATGCATCATCGTGCAGAAGTAAAATAGGTTGCAAACAGAGTTTCACATTGACTTTAATTATGATTGCTAGCCCACAATTCCAGACTCTCTCTCGCAGGAGATCAGAGGAAATGTGAACGCGTGAATCATCTAACGCTTTTAAATGCTAGTTAGAAGCTTAAGTGTGGCAGGGGTCCCTCTCTCAAAAAGTGCATTTGCTTTTTGCTTTATTCCCTGTTTCAAGTAGTCCGTCTTATCTCTGGCATATGTTTGGGGGAGTCATTGAGTCCTGAAAAGTGGGAAGACTTCAACATTTCACATTAAGGCATGATGGATAGGCTGCCTGTGGCAACACAGAGTTTACCAGAGCCGACCACCATTGAGAGAGACGCCTCTTTATCTGTTTAGAGTGATATCACTGTCACGACTCATTAATAAAGAAGAAAAGGCAACAGAGAGAGAGATGGAGGGATGGCTCTGGCTGCACATGCAGACACAGACAGACCCGCATACAGACAGAGAGCTTTAACAGGGCAGAGCTGCACATGACAGCTCGCCATCAGCCTCTATAAATATGTAGGGCACAGGAAGAGAGATGCAGGCTGCCAGCATCACAAGAGTCAGACGCCTTCTGAACAATAACTTTTAAGTACTTCACCAGTGGTTTGTGATTACTGGATGAGAATTTTCACGAGAATTTCTAGCATGTTTTAGAGAACACTATCTTTAATGAACTGATCAAGTCATCATCTTTTTGACAAAGCTTTGTGGTAATAAATGGTAATGGTAAAACATTCAAATATGTAAAATGCTATTGTTTTGTGTTGTGTTTTTGTTTAGCATACCGGCTAGATGGCTCTTTCTCAAACTAAAATGAAATAAAACTTCATTAAAAATGATAAAAACTTCAATTTGAACCATGCTAATCAATATGCAGAACTATTAACACACTAGGTAGTAATACTCAGCGTATTACTATTTGATTCGATATTGATTCAACTGGAAATATATTTTAGGTAAGTCCATTTTTCTTTAGCAATTATAAATTCATAAAGAACAAAGCCAAAATTCAATTGTAATTTATTTTTAGATATCATAATCAGCACTCAAATAAAAACTGGGTTGTTTATGAACACTTAAATTACACATACAGTAAGGCAGTTTTTATATCAACTTCAATCTTGGGATTTCAGAATCAATATTGGTTCGGTAAAACAAAGATCAGTTAAAATTTTGTTGTCAACAACAAAAGATATGGTAAGCTTTCTTCTCCCTTTCGAAAGCTGATAAATCTATTGATTTGGAATAAATATTTAAGCCATATCAAAAAATGAAAACGAAACTGCTTTTATACAGCAGTTTATTGAAAAAGAGACACATGTTCAATCCTTACTGAGTGTTTGAACAAATTGGTTGAATCAATGATTCATTTGACTCACTTTTTGCCATCTACTGTTGCAACAATGCAAAGTACAAAAAGAGAACTGAAATCCTCTCAAATAACAGACAGACTGGCAGTATGGATTCAGTACAACTGTTACGTAAACACAATTATATGGTTAGTTGCATTTTATAATGTGCATTCAGAATTATTTTTCCCTGCACTCCTGTGACCCTATCAAAACAGACCAGGGACTCATTTTTGGGTCACGGCCCACCAGTTATTAATCTAAAGTTCCCTCTACTAAAACAGCAGAGCTTCAGGTAAAATCAACAGCTTCATTCAATGGAAAAACAAAGCTCCCGGTGGACGAGAGATTGAGAGAGAGAGTTAAACAGACAGCAGCGATGCATTTGAGTTGTGTAGTATAAATATTGCATCTTCAGGGTGCAGGCACTTATCTTCAGAGAGATGAGAGAAGATAAATCTAAACGATTTTAGTGACAAATCTATTTGTGTGAAATTTCATAAAGATGTTAATTCATTCCCCAATGGCAGAACACCAGTTCACAAAACCATAGCTGAAAGCACTTGAACAGACCGAGAGAGAGAATGAAGGAGCTGTGAGTCTCCCGTCTACAATCACAACACACGCAGTATTATCACGAGACAGATGGAGGCGTATTCCTGCCGTATGCCCACATCCCACAACACACTGCAGCCACTCACACAATCCATGGAGTCCTGCTGTCACACACACACACACACACACACACACACACACACACACACACACACACACACACACACACACACACTTCATTTTGTGCAGTTGGAAGATACTGCAGCTTATTCTAGTCAAGAACCACCTATTTAGACAACAAAGGGTCATCAGATGGACATGTACGGTGAGCAGCCATTGTTTAGAGGTGTGTAAATCTGAAATCAATGTTCATTGTTGTTCCACTAATAGTGTATCAGTCTCTGTGTCAATGACAGAACAGTGGGAAAAGTGTGTTTCTGCTCATATAAAAGTAACAAGTAGCTATTAAATACCCCCCCCCAACCCAATAAATTTTTAAAAGAAATCTATATTTTTATTCAGCAAAGATGTATTAAAATGATCAAAAGTGACAGTAAAGTGACATTTATTTGTCCAATCAATGCTGTTCTTTTGTGCTTTCTATTCATCAAAGAATCCTGACAAAAATCTATAACAGTTTCCACAAAAATATGAAGCAGCACAGCTGTCTTCAACTTTGATAATAATTAGAAATGATTCTTGAGCAGCAAATCAGCATATTAGAATGATTTCTGAAATTCAGCTTTGATCACAGAAATAAATTCCATTTTAAAATATATTACAATAGAATTTTTTTTTAACAATATATTGCTGATTTTAGGCTTGATGAGCAGAAGAGACTCCAAAATATGCGTGTGTGTGTGTGTGTATATATATATATATATATATGTAAAGCCTGCAAAGCCATCATTGTACCATCACTGCATGTACAGTAAATGGTTAAATGTGTGTTCATGTGAGGAACAGAAAGAGTGAAATTGGGTAGTAAAGAGGGTAAATGGTAGGGCTGGACCAGAATATTCGATTATTCGAATATTCGTTCGGTGGGTTGGCATTCGATTTTCAATTTTGAGATTCGAATATTCTTTTTTTTTTTTTCTCGAACACCTGGCACCCCCCGCGAAACGGTTCTCAACTTGTCCGCCTGGCTGAACATCTGCACCAGCAACAAACCGTTCGACAATGAAAGACGTTCGTGCTGACCTATAGCATGCATATATGAGCCCGCTTCTATTATGAGCGCGCTTGCAGCACATCTACATTTGAAATAATGAACTTAAGCGCGCAAAAGAGGCGACATGTGAAGGGACCCTCTGCTATTTCAAAACTGAATGCGATGCATGCGTTTTCTTTCAGTCAACTGTCCCAAGATGCGAGCGAAAGTCTTGGGTCAGCGTGCAGTAGCTCTTGTAGTGCAGACAAGATGCGCCGATGTGAAGCCGCTTTGAGAGAGTGAAAGAGAGAAGACGCGGTCCAGCTGAATCACTCACGCTGTTTTCAAATGACTGATTTAATCTGATATTTTGTGTGGATTTATTTACTCATCTAACCTACATGCTATATTCAATAAATGTTTGCAGGAATTTCCCTCATTATAAACTCGAAAGCTGCAGGAATGAGTAAAACTATGTGATATAGCCTATCAGGACCTGATTAAATATAACTCTATTATACAGAGATTTGTGAAATAAAATTCCATGACTTTTACAAAACTTTTCCAGGCCTAGAAATTGCTGTTTTAAAATTTCATAGCTTTTCCAGGTTTTGACTATAAAAGCAACTGCACGCTTTCAGTCACGCTTTGGTCCTCTCCCTCCTCTAATCACATGCCGGATCTGTTACCCCGCTTTATTCCGGGACCTCTCAATTTACAAATTAAGCACTGGGCTACCTTATTAAAAGTATTGCTCTTAACAGACTGTGTGTGTTTTGTATCACTAGTGCAGTGTCCGTTCTCGGAGCATATATAAGCCCTGCCTGCGTGAAGCGCGCCGCTTCCAGCTCGCGCTGTTCTGTAGTTTATTAAAAGTTTATTAAATATGAACGTGTCGCGTGTACATATTGCACCAAAATGCAACACTGCACTCCCCTGGGTCCGCAGCAACACACCTGCCACGCGTGAAGTCATTGGATGAACGGTTCTCGACACAATAAAAATGCAAACAGACAGACACACAGAGATTCCTGCCTTTATTAGAGAGAAGAATATGTTCAGCCCCTCCCTCCGAAGCTTCGAATATTCGGTGTTGATTACTATCGAAGCTTCGAAGCTCAAAAAATGGTATTCGGACCAGCCCTAGTAAATGGTTGTATAGATTATAACACACACACACACACACACTCACACACGCACATACTGATGATTTAGTCCTCTGTCAGTAAGTAGAGATTAAGTTTCACCTTCAGAGGTTAGAGGATATCTGCTTATTCAGCACCTCGCACAGAGATTACATTTTCCCCCTTATTCCCCTCATACACACACACACACACACACACATACACACACACACACACACACATACACACGCACACTGCTCAAAGAACCTGCAGTCTGCCAGTCAAAGCCTCACTTCCTGCACACGTCTGAGGGCAGCAGGGTGATTTCTCCTCTTTATATGGCAGCTGCATATTCAGTCAACGCTTTGTCTTCCCCCAGATGCACATGAAGCGCTGCCATCTCACCGCTGATGGAGGGATTTATATTCCGCTCCACAACCTTGCTGACTAACAGCAAATAAAATACACGGTGCCTTCAGACCCTTCTAAAATGCTTTAATCATAAAACAGCGAATATAAACACAGCAAGAGATGAGAAAGCTAAAGCAAGACAAAAGAAGCGGTTCAACATTGATGAGACGAACTGCTCATCAAACACAAACGTGAGTCCCCAGCTCTGCACTGCATTTTATAGTCTCACAGAAACTGGTTTATTCTGGACATCATTCATTACCTATGAGAGCTGGAGATTTTGGGTGACATCTTTCAAAGACTGGATACCATAAACTTTGTAAATTATTCTGCAGTGACTAGTTTTTCCTCATTATACAACCTCTGGACCTTTGGAGCTCTGAGACTGACAAATAACGTCTGAGTGCTTCATGTTTCCTGTATTTGTGTCCTTTCTGAGTTTCTGTAAACCCTTGAAGTGAGTGTGCGTGCGTGTCGGCATGAGTGCGTTTTGTGATTTCATACCTGTGTTAAACTGTGGATGAACTTCTACGCTTGAACCTACACGTCTGTGAACTGCATGTAGCTGTCCATCATCTTAGTCTACTGTGTGAGACCCTCCAGGCTCATCTGTAGCACATGTGCATCTGTATGTGTCTATACTGTAGAGGTTCATGCAGTCTTTCCTGTCTTCACTGTGTCTGTAATGTGTTTCAGCCTCACAAACGTCCGATCACACAGAGGAGATGTGCTCTGGTTCGTCAGTAGTCTTTTAGTGGGAATGTCTGAAGCACTGAGCACCTCAGAAACAGCACAGGGGCCGCTTTGATACAGATGCAGTGTGTAATTTACCAGCTGCAAGAGGAGAAACTGCTGAGATACATATGACAGTTTGTTGCTTCTTAAAATTGTTTCAGGCACTCTTGAAACAGAGAACAAACTAAGGCTTGCAACTTTTTTCTTTTCAACAAAGATCAAACATCAAACATTTTATATAAAAAATACACCAGCATCAGTAACAGGGTTGCAAATCAGCGTTATTGTAGTAATACTTGTATACTATTATAGTATTTATTTCTATTTTCAAATAGCTCTTTAATTTTAAGGTTTTAATTTTGTTTTACATATTTGTCTTTTTTATTTTTTATAGCTTGAATTAATTTGTATGTTTTAATTTCAGTACTTCAGTTTAAACTTGTTTATATCAAGTAGGTGCCAATGCAACATTGTTCATTTTCATCCAGTATTTACATTTTATTTTATTTTATTTTAATTAAATTACCTAAAATTATTTATAATAGTTTTAGTAAACAATAACTACGCTTTTTGCTCTAAATCAGCCATATAATTTTTGCATAAATGGAAGACAATACTGTAAATAATGTAAGGTTATGAATTTAGAAATTAGGTTTCTATTGTAGGAACCAACTTTTCGACAACATCTAATGTTGAATGGTTCAGACTGACGAATGCAGTAGGGCTGTGCAATTAATCGAAATTCAGTTTCGATTTCGATTTAGGCCTCCAACGATTATGAAAACAGTAATCGAGATAAAACGATTATTGCGCCTCACTCTGCCCCCTTTCCAGCGGTGCACTTTCGTTCCTCCATAAAAGCCCAATTTCGCGTGCTAATCAGTAAAATCATGTAACGAGACTTTTGCAAAACGGGTGACAGCGGACTATATTCCTGCTGCAACTGTGTGCTTAATATTAATCAAACAACGAAAGACAAAGACAAAATCACTCACTACTCTTTACTGAAGGACATTTGTAGCTTTAATAAGTAACAAAGGAAGTTTAATTCTTACAGTGAAGACAATGCTGTTTTATTTTATTTTTATTTAGGGTATTCATTTTCTCTAGTAGTAGGCTGTTAACTGAATACTTTAGACTTAAACTTAAAGCACAGTTTGTTTCATTTGTATCTTTTTTTTCTATTGTATTCTTTTGCTTTTTTATTACTGACATTGTATTCCTTGCTTTTTTATTACTGGCAGATTAATTATTTTCAATTATTTTTAGGACCTTTTTTTAATTAATATTAGTTACTCTAGTATTCTGCTGTGATATTGAGAATTGTGACATTTCGCTGGTCTCTAAAATATAGATGTCATAGCAACCTTATTTACAGAAAATATTTATTTGATATATATATCACTATCTTTAAATAAATCTTTTATATAAAGTTTTGGTCATATGGCCCACTAATAATCGTTTTAAATAATCGTGATTACAATATTGACCAAAATAATCGTGATTATGATTTTTGTCATAATCGAGCAGCCCTAGAATGCAGTCAAAAAAAAAAAAAAAACTGTAAAAACAATTAAATAAAATTATATTTTTATCTTCAAAGAGTCCAAATGATGTCACTTCTCATGTATCACACTTCAAAATAATGCTACAAATGTTGTTTTTTTTGTACTAGAGAGAATCGCACATCGAGTACTTTAAAACAATCTACTTCTCCAGGGTAATAATATGTTAGATTATACAAAAGAAAATGTGATTTGTGCCTCTAATGGTTTTACAACTGTCATGAGACACCAAAGTGTATCATATTCATGCAAAGTGCCTTCAGCTGCCACAGGTCTGGAGTGCTTTTTCTCTCTCTTGTGATGAAGATGAGCAGTAATTTGGCTTTGACACTGATGCCTCTTCACAATAAGAGCCAAGAGAAGCGAGTAATGTCATATCAGACATTCCTCATAGTGGACAAGATGCTACATGACTGCTTTTCAGGCTTGGGCAAATATGAGGAAAATGATGAAATATGACGCCACGCCAACTATTTGTGCTGTTAAATTGTTATATCAGTCAGCACACATTGAGGGTCATTTTCTGTTTGAGTCTCAGCCTTCATTTTGAGCTGATAAAAGCTTCCATTAGCATGACCTGATGCCAGCGCTCTCTCTCTCATATTTCATCACAGTTGGACTCCCGGGAGCCGGTTTGCTCAGACTAATGCTAAACACACACCACAAGGCAGCAGGTCGGCACCCTCAGCACATACAAAGTCTCCGTTTCTCGTTTACTGTTGCACATTTTATGCAACTTGAAAAAAAAAGGGGGAAGATGTGGCCTAATGGTTAGAGAGTCGGACTCATAACCCAAAGGTTGCGAGTTCGAGTCTCTGTACCGGCAGGAATTGTAGGTGGAGGGAGTGAATGTACAGCGCTTTCTTCCACTTTGACACCTTGTCTTCCACCATGACTGAGGTGCCCTTGAGCAAGGCACCAAACCCCAACTGCTCCCTGGGCTCCACAGCATAAATGGCTGCCCACTGCTCCGGGTGTGTGTTCACTGCTGTGTGTGTGCACTTAGGATGGGTTAAATGCAGAGCACTAATTCCGAGTATGGGTTACCATACTTGGCCACATGTCATGTCACTTTTTCACTTTCAACCAATAACTATGGAAGCCTGTTTCTGCCATGGAAAAAATTAAAAAGGTAATTGTGACTATTTATCTCACAATTCAGAACTTTTTTCTCAGAATTGCAAAAATCTTTCACAATTTTGAGTTTGCATCTTATAATAAATCAATAAGCCCCAAGAAGCCATGGTTTACAGTGAATTTATAACAGCTAAGGGGTGCTGTTAGGCACGACACGAAGCGGAGTGCCTACAACCCCCTTAGCTTTTTTAAATTCACTGTAAACCACGGCTTCATGCAGCTTATTGCTTTTATAAAATGGTTATTCCATATACGTTCTAAGGTTTCACTAAATAAAACAGAGCAAATAAAGTGTCATGATATTAATAAAAACATTATTCTTCCGCCAAACAGTTCCTCAGAAACGGTTGTAAATCCAACCATAGATATGTATACGTAGATGCCTCATTAGCGACTGTTTCTATGGGCTGCTATACGTAAGCCGTCTGCCATATTGTAATGGTCAACTTGACGTCATTCACCATAGTAATCACTGAATATTCGAAAGATGCCACAACCCTGCACAGAAAGGCTCAACGGCTCTGTGCGAACCTACAGTATCGTGAACGCCGTCAAGTTGACCGTTCCAAGATGGTGGAACATGTCTATGGTTCCAACAAAGTGGTTGCTGAGCAACACACATATGTAAACAAAGATGTATGTTTGTAGAGTAATTTACAACAGCTTCGAACTTGGCTCAATTAATCAGAATCAAGGACCGGAACAATTCGTTTTTATAATTCTGTTTTTTTTTTTTCTCTCTGAATTTTAAGTTTATATCTCACAATTTTTTTCTTTCTGCCACAAAATACAAAACAAAAAGGTAAATGAGGACTTCTTATCTCACAATTCTGACTTTTTTCTCAGAATTGCAAGTTTATATCTCTCAATTCTTAGTTTGTATCTCGCAATTCTTAGAAAAAGAGACAGAATAGTGAGATATAAACTAAGAATTGTAAGAAAAAAAGTCTGAATTACGATTTAAGAAGTTGCAATTACCTCTTTATTTTTACAATCCGAATTCCGGAAATGTTGGGACGTTTTTTAAATTTGAATAAAATGAAAACTAAAAGACTTTCAAATCACATGAGGCAATATTTTATTCACAATAGAACACAGAGAACATAACAAATGTTTAAACTGAGAAATTTTACACTTTTATCCACTAAATGAGCTAATTTCAAATTTGATGCTTGCTTCAGGTCTCAAAAAAGTTGGAACGGGGGCAACAAAGGGCTGAGAAAGCAAGAAATTTTGAAAAGATTCAGCTGGGAGAACATCTAGCAACTAATTAAGTTAATTGACATCAGGTCTGTAACATGATTAGCTATGAAAGGGATGTCTTAGAGAGGCAGAGTCTCACAAAAGTAAAGATGGGGAGAGGCTCTCCAATCTGTGAAAGAGTACGTAAAATGATTGTGGAATACTTTAAAAACAACGTTCCTCAACATCAAATTGCAAAGGCTTTGCAAATCTCATCATCTACAGTGCATAACATCATCAAAAGACTCAGAGAAACTGGATAAATCTCTGTGGTTTTATCCACATGGGCCCAGGAATACTTCCAGAAACCACTGTCGGTAAACACAATCCGCTGTGCCATTTGCAGATGCCAACTAAAGCGCTATCATGCAAAAAGGAAGCCAAGTGTGAACATGGTCCAGAAGCGCCGTCGTGTCCTGTGGGCTAAGGCTCATTTAAAGTGAAAAAGTGTTCTATGGTCAGACGAGTCCAAATTTGACATTCTTCTTGGAAATCACAGACCCCGTGTCCTCCGGGTTAAAGAGGAGGGAGAGCTTCCAGCGTGTTATCAGCGTTCAGTTCAAAAGCCAGCATCTCTTATGGTATGGGGTGCATAAGTGCATACGGTATGGGCAGCTTACATATTTTGGAAGGCACTATGAATGCTGAAAGGTATATAAAGGTTTTAGAGCAACATGTGCTCCCCTCCAGATGACGTCTGTTTCAGGGAAGGCCTTGTGTATTTCAGCAGGACAATGCAAAACCACATACTGCAGCTATTACAACAGCATGGCTTCGTAGTAGAAGAGTCCGGGTGCTGAATTGGCCTGCCTGCAGTCCAGATCTTTCACCTATAGAGAACATTTGGCGCATCATTAAACGAAAAATACGCCAAAGACGACCACGAACTCTTCAGCAGTTGGAAACCTACATCAGGCAAGAATGGGAGCAAATTCCAACACCAAAACTCCAGAAACTCATAACCTCAATGCCCAGACGTCTTCAAACTGTTTTGAAAAGAAGAGGAGATGCTACACCCGTCTCAACTATTTTGAGACCTGTAGCAGGCATCAAATTTTAAATGAGCTCATTTTATGCATAAAATTTTCAAATTTCTCAGTTTAAACATTTGTTATGTTATCTATGTTCTGTTGTGAATAAAATACTGGCTCATGTGATTTGAAATTCTTTTAGTTTTCATTTTATTCAAATTTAAAAAAATGTCCCAACATTTCCAGAATTCAGGTTGTAACATTTTAGCAAGCTTCCATAAATCACTGACTAAATGGGCTCTCAATGGATCAATAAACGCATACATCGTATTAAACAATTAAGCATAAGTTTATGACCTACTAGATAAATCTTGTGTTAAGAATAATTGGTGCAACAACATAAAGTCCTAGTTAGTTGTGTGCATGTGAAACCTCAGTGATGGAGGCTGCTGTGTTTGGACCCTGGCTTCATCCTGCAGGGGGTAAATGAAGTGCAGACTCTGGATGCAATTAAATATTTTACAGTTCCTTCATTAAACACTAAATGAGAGCTGCTGGTTAACTGAACACATGTATACTTCAAACTGTGATGAAATCCTTTGCACATTTCTAAATTTCACATAAGTGTATTAATGTGAAGAAATATGCATGCACACATTCTAGACATGACATCAAAACCCAGATGGGAAAAAAATAAATAAAATAAATACACTATCATTCAAAAGTTTGGGGTGAGATTTTTTTTTTTAGCCAGATTGCCTTAAATTGATCAAAAGAGTAAAAGATTCAAATAAATGTTGTTCTTTTAATTATTAATTATTTTACTTTTAATAATTAATTATTGTTATTTTAATCTTTTTAATTAAAAATAAATAAATAAATAAATAAAATAAAATATTAAAAGTTAAATATTAAATAAATTAAAAGTTTTACAATTGTAATAACATTTCACAATATTACAATTTTTACTGTATTTTAGTTCAAATAAATGCGGCCTTGGTGAGCATAAAAGACTTCTTCCAAAAAATCTTAGCAACCCCAAACTTTTGAACTGTAGTATATAAAAAATTATAAAACTTTATAAAACTCTTAGTTATGTTTCACTTCAGTGCCAACTTTGTCTCAACTTTGTCTCATTGTTGTTTCTCCAACAATTTGCTAGGAGAAATAACAGAAACATAAGTTATATATCTATATCTATATCTATATATCTATATCAATCTATGTATCTATGTATGACTTTTCTGGGTTTGGAAGAAGAAAATTCTCTATTTTATCTCATTGTTATCTGCGGCAGCATTAGGAGATCTTATTTTTATGATTTTTTTGTTCCCATGCGTGCACACACACACACACACACACACTTGTTCTGCTATCCTTGTGGGGACTCTCATAGGCGTAATGTTGTTCTGCTGTACAGACCGTATTTTCTATCGTCCTACACCAACCCTACACCTAAACCTACCCCTTACAGGAAAATTTTCTGCATTTTTACATTTTCAAAAAACTTCATTCTGTGTGATTTATAAGCTTGTTTACCCGTGGGGACCTCAATTTAGGTCCCCACCGTGACACAAGTCCCCATGAGGCTGTGTGTATTCAGGTCTAAGTCCCCACCAGGATAGAAAAAACAAGTACACACACACACACACACACATACACACACACACACAGAATCCCTGTAAAAAACACTGCCCACCATGCCCCATTCTTTTATTCAGTAAATACAGGCCATTATGCCGCCCTGCGTGGATAAGATAGTCCTGTTTACCAAAGATTGCTCCTCTCCACCTACAAAGAGAGCCTGTGTGTGTTAGGCTGAGTTTATCTCAGTCTCCTGATCTCTCTCTCTCTGACTCCCTCACAGTGACCGGGTCACCGCGCACACCCTCTCCTGCGCTGAAGGAGACATAGATCAGACTTTGACAGCATGTCTTATCTGATGAGACGTGCCTCATGCTTCGCAGCTCTCCTCTCTCTCTCACAAGCAGGGGATCATCCAGGTCCTCAGGTATGAAAACAAAAAGCAGCCGCCCATCACCGTACTGTACCAAAGCGAAACTCAATCCAGACAGAACTTCCTTCAGGAAGAATCAAATCCGACATAAGCATCTTCCAAAGGCCACTAGAGACAAAGCACTGCACAGTCTGAATCCATCAGACCAGTTGAAACACCGAACTGTTAACAAAAACAAAGTTTCCAGTTAAAGCCAAAGAGACTTTTAAAACCTCAAGAAAACCTTCCACAAAGAAGTAAATATTAATTCTCTAGTTCATCGGGTTCACAAGCCTTTTCTCAGCTGAACACCTTTGACATTAATATTTACTTGAATCATTCTCTTAGATGTCAAGTAATGCTGTAACCTCTCAACAAACAGGCATATTTTAAATAATATATTTGATGACTGTTGTTTTATTGAAGATCAGAGTGAAGTGTTACACATTTTAGTGTGGAGTCAACATGAAAAAGGATTCACAATCCATTTTACTTCTGCAGCGTGATGGCTTTCTGAATGAAAGAAGATATGCAACAAGGCACACTGTGTAATCTATAATATAACTCTCTAAACAGCCATTTAGCCACCTCGAGAACCTACACAGCAAGAAATGATTCTTGATAAGATAAGGGCTGATTGCTGAATCTTTTTGTTAAAATGAATGGACAGTGACTATATTAGAACCATATAAACTCCCATAAAGCCTTGGGAGGCAGCAGCTAATCAAGGCTTTATGTAGCTGTGTGTTTATACCCATGACGTCTTAAAGTTTCACATCACTCTGTTCGTTTTTTTAATTAGTCAGGGGAGAGCAGGCAAAAAGGCCAGCTAATAAAAAGAGACTGCTCACATTAGTGCTAAACACAATCAAAGACAGCATGAAGCCAACTTCAGTCATAAAACTGAGTCTAAGCTCCGGAGCAGATGTAGTTTTACACTGTTTTTAAGGGGGTGAAGAGAAATGACGCCTGTGGAGCGTAGCTGCTGGGCAGACTTCATCAGGACGGACAGCCCAGAGCCACTTCATATCTTTTAGACAAGGACATGGCGGCCATAAAGTTGGGCACAGGAGAACGCTTGGGTGGCATGAGAGAGCAGTCATCAGCCTCAGAGACTGACAGAACGGGCCACTCAAAATGATTCAGCACACGCTGCACAGATTCAATCCATCACGCGTGGAAGTGATGTACGAGTTAGCCGCTCTCAGCCCAAACTCATCCCATCCCATATCCTCTCATCTTTTCCTCCGCTCCCTGCGGCCCAAATGCAACAGAATGCGTTTGGCATTTCTGAACAGAGAACAAGGAAACAAACTGCTGCTTATCGATTCTAATGTGAAAACGGCTCTGGCGTCCAGCTGGCCTTCACTAAACAACGCCAGAAACAAAAGAACAACCAAAGACTCAAACCGAGATAATTTTATCATCTTTACTTACAATAACTATTGTTTGATTCATTTTTCCTTTGCAAATGATGTCTTTAATGTCAAATTTGCTGTTTTCACTCACTTTTATCTTACTTGCACAAATTAAAGATTATTTCTCCACTTTTGTATAATTTGACAGTTTAATTGGAAACAATGCACGCAATTATATATATTTTTAACCTTGATTTTTTTCTCATACATCACATGCTCTTCACTGTAACTGTTGTTTCCTTGGTAACCAAGAACACTAACCTTTGAAAATCCTAATTAGTGACAAAATTGTTGGTTGTGATGCAAATAACAGAACTGATTATATTACCCAGAAATGATATAAATATAGTGCCTTCTCCTTCTGTTTTCCAATTTATGCTTAAATCTTATTTATTTGGACAAGTGACGATGACTTAAAAGTTTTTTTTTTTTAATCTCAATGGTTTGAGTCAAAATGTTTTAAAGCGTTGTTTGTTTATTAATTTTTTACGTGAATGAATGAATGAATGAATGTTTTTATAATGGATTCTCATATTTTACATTTATTAAATGGTAAAACAATAAAGTCTATACGTGCATTTGAAAATATAAAACTAAATGAATGAATTATTTAAAAATACTATATTCACAGTTTGTCATGCTAATGAAGCACAATAAACTGAAAGTGAATTGAGATTACTAGTCAAAATGCAATAAGGTTCTACTACGTGCATGATGTGCAAATGTATTTACGCAAAAGTGTCAAGTTTGTGTTACAAATAGATGTCCATGTATGACGACTAATGACTTCAAGTTTGCATGAGTGAACGTGTATCTGATAATAAAAACAAGAGTGCAGTGATGCAAGAATCTTGCTCAAGACTCCTCGTCTCCACACAGATAAGACAGGAATGCAGCTGGCGAATGGAAAAAGAGGTGCCAGTTTATATGCTGGGAGGGAGAAAGAAAACCCAAAACGAGTGTGCGTGAACAGCAGACGAGGTTCTCCACCCTTCAGAGGAGACCGCATCACCGGGAGCAGCCAACGGGAACGAGGCAGATCCTTCGAGGACGCATCTGAACTTTCCTGCAGTTTGACTCGCGTCTCGTTCTGTTCCTTGAGTTCTGACATTCACGAGGCACAGGTCTCTTAGCATCACGCATGCTGCAAGTCATGCATGTAGTGTAATTCCCTGTCACACACAAAAACAGGCTGACTGAGAGGCAGATACCTGGAGTCAGAGAGCCGACGTGCTCCTGCAAGCTAAACGCCACATAACAATCCTACAGCAGCTCTCCACGGCCGGCTGCTCTCTCCCATGAATACTCAGCAAGGATTAGAGCACCACTACAGCTCCTGATCCATTTCATCAAAAACCAATTCCTCTCAAATACATATATATTAATATGAACTTCATTTGAATAACACTCGTTGAGTTCGGATCATCCCTCTGCAAGCTGGAATTACATTCTTATGAATAAAACTCTTCAACACTAGTTCTCTGACTTCACTTTTGTCAGATTTTTGTCAGATTGAGACGACTACTAACATTTTATGTATCAAATTGGATGCTTTAAAATATTGTTGATCTCAAAAATGCATCGATTTAAAATGTATAAAGCACATGATACTTTACTCGCCAAATGTATTCAGAAGCTGTTGGAATTAAAAGTTTATATTGAGAAGGGACATATAGAAAAAATAAATGTATATCTATGAAAGACGTGAAATTGTGGGAAAACTGTGACAAAAAATGTAGAATGTGTAGTTTACTTGGCAAATTAATACATAATTTTATATGTAAAGTGATAAAAATATATTACTCAATAACTCAATGTATAAGAACCAACCTAAATCTTGAGGATGATCAAATTTTTGTGACTTTACAATGTGACTTGGTTGCACATTTTCCATTTTATATGCAAGTACCTGTGCCTCAGGAAGGGCCACATCCAGTATGATGGGCTGTCCACGCGGCTCTCCGTTCTCCAGCCGTGAGTAAACCACCTGATAGCCGCGGATCTGTCCGTGCTGCTTCTGCTGCAGAGGAGGCTTCCAGGACACCCGCAGGGCCGTGGAGTTCACGTTGTCCACCTCAACCCTGCGTGGAGGGGCACTGGGCACTGTGAGAGGCAGAGAAGAAACGTTCAGAGCTTCATCACACACTCACCACACACACAGGTCAGCTAAAAGTACAAACCAGCTCCCAGGCTACAGCCAACACATCTGAACAACTTTTTAGTTCTGTTCAGTTATCTACTCTCCATAATTCACTTCAGACATTACATCTGCCTAATGGTTTATATCTGATCAAAAGAATTACATGTGTATTTGTTTAATAAAATAATATTTTACCAATATATTTTACCATTTTTTTTAAGGTTTCAAATGTTAATATTAAAAGTCTAAGTTTGGGACAATTAAAAATAAAATCTATTCACGTTACTTTAGGTATTTTAATAATAATAATAATAATAATAATTAGATATTACATTTCTTAAATCCACAAAGCCTGCAAAAATAGGCTTTAAAAATAAATAATAGGACATTTAATAATAAAAATAATAATATGTAATATAAAATAAAGTAAAAATGTAATAATAATAATAATACATGTATAAAAAAATGCATATAATAATATGTAATAATAATAAAGTAGGTAAGCCGTTGTCTATCCTCTTTAATTTAACTTTAGACATTACATTTCTCAAACTCCCAAAAGCCTGCAAAAATGAAAGGGATTGCTCACCCTCGTGTTGCGCCAAAACATTATTCACAGATACAGACTCCAAAAATAAATGCATCATAAAAGCATTCATGAATAATTTAGACTGAAATACCAACTTTTTCAATTTATTTCAGTCATTTTTAGGGCTTGACAGCTGATGGTCACCATAAACCTTAATTGCATGGAAACAACCAGTGTAAATATAAATGTCATATAGCTTTAAAACAACATCAGGGTGATAAAATTAAGAAGGGTGAACTATCCTTTTGACATGCATTTCACAAACATAAATGTGTTGGACTGAGAGCCTGGGAGACAGGCTTCACCAAACCCACATAACGTTCCTGGCCAGCTCAGCTCCCCCTGGAGTTTGGGCTGAATACAGATCTGACATGAGCACAGAAGAGCAGCAGTTCAGTAGATGTTAATGACAGTCAATTGATAGTCAATAGAGGAGGCAGTGAAGGGAGGGAAGACAGGAGTGAAGGTTAAAAAGCGCAGCGTTAAGAGATTAATAACCAGATAGAGAACAGCCTCTCCCATCCCAGAAGTAACAGCTCAGAGCGCAGAAGATCTATGGAGGCTCAAGTGCTGAACGTCGGCAAAATAGGCTGCGCTTAATTGGAGTCATTTAACTGTATAAATGAGCTTGGCGCTGGCTGGAATTCAGCCTTGACCTTCAGACGAGAAAAAAGTCGATGCCTGAAAACAGATAAACAAAACTATAGTGCTCCTCTGCAGATGTGTTACCCGAGCTGGAACGAAAGCATTGACACTTGTCAATTTTAACAGCATGTTTGTGCAAGTTTATTACAAGTTCAGCTCAGTCGACACCTTTTGCAGCATAATGTCAATTACCACAGACACAAGTTTGGGGAAGTGTTTTGAACTTACAACGGAGTAAACTAGGCCAGCGTTGCAGGGGGTTGAAAGCTAAATGAATAATTCAGTCTTGCACGTTTCAATGTGAAAGTTTGCTGGGCCTTATGTATTTATGACACTGTTGAGAAACTGCATCTGGCTTTACACAGACAAGGTGAGTAATCCATTCTATCACACTCATACTTCTATGTTCAATTCCTGTCATTACTCTTTTGAAACTCTGTGTATTTTAATTAGGGCTGCATAATTATGACACAAATCGTCAATAATTTTCCTTGATATGATTGTGCAGACCGGTGATTCTCAAACGTTTTGACTTCAAGTAACACTATTGTCAAAGATAATATTTAAAGGCTGATCATTTTCAAATGTTTTATTTACAAAGTGGAAATATATTAAAATAATTATCTTCATAATTAATATAATTATCCTAAATAAGCAACATAATTCAATTTCATAATAACCACAAGTGAACTTTCTTCATTATTTACACTTCTTACTAATGAATAAACATGACTTTTCTAGTTATTATCATTTTTTTACTGACAAATAGCAATTTCCATCCATATTATACCCCGATTTCCATCCAATTTCCATGACTTTACCAGGTTTCCAAATCACACTTTCTCATACATCATTTTAAAAAAAGACAGCTGTTAGAGGGAAGAAATGAAAATAATATATATATATATATATATATATATATACATACATATAATTTCAGCTTACATCTTTAAACTGTTTTGGCTTATTTTAAAACTTGTTATTTTAAGCAATTTTAAGCCATTTTGGGCCCATCTTATGTAGACTATTATTGTTAAATAATTATGCAGTTCTAAAATTTATGTCCTAGTACTGTGTACAAACTTTCTAAGTGTTAACATTTTCACAAAAAAAAGAAAAAAAATGTACAGACTGTCACTGGGCCGGTACCCTTTCAAAAGGTAACTAAAATGTACACTTTATGTACAATTATGTACTTTTAAAGTGCTAATATGTACTTTTCTATTTAGGGATAAATAAAGTAGAAAGATGTACATTTTAGCTTTTGTACTTTGTTGCACTGCAGTGAAAGCTTTGTACTTTTTCCAGAGAGTGCATTAATCATAATTTCAAAACAAAACAAAACATTTAAGAAGTCAAATTTATTTTCTGTGGTAATCGATGTTATGACACAAGTGCTGTCGATAGAGCTTAACTCGTATTGAAAGCATAACATTCCTTTGAGGGATGAAAGCGCAGACTTTGCTTCTCAAATCTTCCGGCTCCATCCTGACGTCTGACTCGGCCGTCTCACGCTCTCTCAACTTTCACGCGCTCGTTTTCTCGCTCTCACCCCACGTCTCCATGGAAACCGTACCAACTAGAGGAGACGGGTTCACACTACGCTCGCTGCTCACAGCCACTTCATGCCACTCCAGCTCTTAAAGCACATTACCCAGAGTTCCAGGCATGAAGGCAATATCGCAGGAAAATTACACGTGTGATGGCAGGATCTGTAATATGATAAAGATCAGAGATCACCTGAGAATGGCATACGGCCCATAAGGGTTCTCAGCCCGGCTTCATGCAGGAAGTGTGAAAACAGGACGTGGTCTACCGAGACCCGCTTCACGCACCACAGACCGCATCTAATCACAAGCTGCTAATATGCAGCACAACACTTGGGCCGCTTTTATAAGGCAGTACGTTTCTGTGAGAGTTTCTAATAAGAAATACAGCTTGCATTCAGATCCTGTGTGCCGTGACCTTGCTCAAACCCGGCAGCCCAGCACTTTGCTTTCCTGCGTAAAAGACATTCATAACTGCGGTGAATAAACTATCAAGCTCAGAACGCCTCAAACAAAAAGTGTGTGCTTTGATTTATGAGAATACACAAGTTAAGAGGTTGAGAAATGTAAAAAATGCTCTGTTCTGTCTGGGATTCGCTAACGAACAATCTCGTCGCAGCAGTTCTGCTTGATGAATATGGATGTCAGTGAGCTCCTCTGAATGGGCAGAAAAGGTAAGAAGAACCGATGGAAAAGTTTACAGATAAAAAGCACAGCTAATTTATCAATGGATGCACCTGCAGCCTCGCTTTTTCTCTTTCAGTCAGCGCCGTTAAAGCCTTATCAGCCAGCGCAGCGCATTATTCTTGCCAGAATATGCAAGAGAAAACTCAATAGCTTGATTTATCTCATTTTGGCCTGATTAATAACCCTCCAAAAGAAGCTGAAATGAAACTGAACAACGTGTATAAAGTTCAGCAGCTTCCAAGTTTAGTGCATCAACTTTAAAACAGGCCCCAGGCCTGCATACATCTTTCGTTCAGAGTTTTATTCCTTGCTAAGCTTAGCATCAATATTACTATTGCTCATGCTTAGTTCAATATAGGCTCACATAAGATATACTATTACTATTTTAAGCAATCAGTCTTACATTTTTTGCTCTGCAGATGGTAAAATATTCCACAGACTTACATTGCAGGAAAGATTCAAGCCATATCTAGAGACCAGAATATGACAGAAACAACCACCCAGAATGCTCTAGCAAGTGTATATCAGCACCAGAGCAATCACTCACGATAACTACACCGTTCAGCAGTTTGGGGATGCTAATTTTTTTTGTTTGTTTTTCAAAGAAGTCTCTTCTGCTCACCAAGGCTGCATATATTTGATCTAAAAATACAATAAATACAGTAATACTGTGAAATATTATTACAAAGTAACTATTTTCTTTGTGAATATAATTTAAAATATAATTTATTCCCATGATTCAAAGCTGAATTTTCTGCATCATTACTCCAGTCTTCAGTGTCACACGATTCTTCAGAAATCATTCTAATAATACTGATTATTATCAATGTTGAAAACAGTGTGCTGCTTCATATTTCTGTTGAAACTGATACATTTTCAGGATTTTTTGGTGAATAGTTCAAAAGAACAAACATTTATTTAAAAAAAAAAAGAATCATTCTGTAACATAAATGTATTTACTGTCATATTTGATCAATTGAATGCATCCTTGCTGAATAAAAACATTTATGTTCTGAATAAAGAATAAGGAATAATGTGATTAGACTGGTTAATTATTAACCACCACTATTTTTTATTTATTTAAATTATGCAGTGCCACATAATTAATGCAAATTTAAGGCACACAACATTAATGTCATATGTGATCTGGGAAAGATGAAAGGAATCAATGAGTGTTTATTCTGTTACCAATCAAAAGGGCTGATTTTACCAGGGCTGCATGTGATGGGTTAAAATGAAACAGAAAAAGCAGCGCTTGCTTAAGGAAGAGAGAAACTGCCACTGCAAGCAGCACTGGTAGCAACCACTCAAAAAAAAAAAAAAAAAAACTTGCCTCCAGGAAAAAGAGAAATACAAAGAGAGAAGAGGGAGATGGGATATAAGAAAGAGAGTGTGCTGTTTGATTGACAGGATTTACAGAGAAGGGACATGTACTTCCGGCTTTCACCTGTCAATCAAATCGATGAGCCCAGTGGAGACAGAAACGTGCAGCATTAAACAAGCCCCACATATGGACAGACACACACTCATGCACATACACTCAGAGTATGATTTAACTACATTTTTACATTTCATGTGAGTGCTGTTTGCTCATGCAAAACTCACTGCTAAGATGCTAGGATGTCATGGGCATTCCTAAGCGGCTGTCAGAGTGTTCAGGGAAGTTGCTAAGTGGATACTCACTGGCTCAAATCTAATCTTGTGATATTCTATTCTAAATATGTGTCTGGTTTGTCCTTCAATGTACGCTACCATTTAAAATTTTGGGGTCTCTATGATTTCATTTTTTTTTAAAAAGAAATTACTAGTTGTACTCAGCAAGGACGCACTTAATTCAAAAGTGACCGTGAAGACAATGATGCAGTAACAAAAAATTCTATTTCAAATAAAAATTGTTCTTTTGAACTTTCTATTCTCACAAAGAATCCCGAAAAAAAATGTATGCAGCCTGATTGTTTTCAACATTGCTAATAATCAGAAATGTTTCTTGAGCAGCAAATCAGCATATTAGAATGATTTCTGAAGAATCATGTGACACTGAAGACTGGAGAAATGATGCTGAAAATTCAGCTTTGATCACAGGAATAAATTACATTTTACAATATACTCACATAGAAAAGAGTTGTTTTAAATTGTAATAATTTCTCATAAGAGTAATCTTTTTACTGTATTTTTCAGCCTTTTGAACAGTTGTGTAAGTCTGTGGATTTTTTCCAGCCATTTGACATTAACTATGGGTAACAGTAATAGTAATACTTGTTTTAGCTACATCTATAAGAACCTTCTCTAAATAAAGGTCTGTGTTGGTGTGTGGGAGCTTCTCGATGTGCCGCGTGAACCGCACCGAAACTCTCCGTTCGCCCACTCATTCCGAGTCTTTTCATCGCAAGGTGAAGACTGACTCACAGAACAAAACACAAGCACTGTCCTGAACTTTCACTCCACTATAGAGACAGAGAGACCAGCTCCTGCTCTCTCGCTTCCTGTGTCTGCTGCACCAGAGCCGCACATTAATAACAGAAGAGTGAAGAACAGCAGGCATAAACTCCAGCGTAACAGAAGAAAGAGAGAGAATCGCACAGGGAGGCGTGGATTCATGCCGTTCAGTCAGGAAACCCGGAGCGAGGAGTTAGTGCTGGTGAGTTAGAAGATGCGGAGAGCAGGTCTGGAGCACCCGTGAGCCGAGCATTACCGTCTTCTTTGGTTCTGACCCGGGTGCTGCCGCTCTCCGGGCCGGGACCCACGTCTGTGTGCGCTTTGACCCACACCACGTACTCCGTCCACTTCTCCAGCCCCTCCAGCACGTAGCTGGACACATCCGCGGGGATGTCCTTGACCTCGTGGCGCTGCTGGTCCTCGCCTGACACCGCCTGATAGGCCAGAGAGTACCTGACGATGCTGCCGTGACGACTGGCGGCCGGAGGAGCCGCCCAACTCACCTTGATGCTGGTGGAGCTGAGACTGATCAGGTGCACTTCCTGTGGGGGGGCGGATGGGGCTGGAAAGGGGTGCAGGAACACATGAGCTGGGACCTGTTGCATAAACTTTGCCTCTGTACGTCATAAGAACTAGTAGTTTGCCAAGGGGTAATCGGTCTTACTTTTCAGATTCAAATTAGACAAGTCTACCTTTTTATGTAACTGACTTTAAGTTATGACTAACTTGTATGCAAGTTTATGCAACCGGCTAGCAAAGAACATAAAGGTTCTTTGCAGAATTTGAGTTTAAGAATTTAAGAACCCAGGGTTCTTGAGCTGGCAAATATAGCAAACACAAACACAAACACAGAAATAAATATAAACATGCACCATGAGAACTCATTTTGGAGGATTCCAAATAGACTCAATCATCCTTTGATTCACAGGTTACTTTTCAAAAGTTTGGGGTCAGTAAGGTGTTTTTTTTTGTAAAGAAATGACTAATTTCATTCAGCAAGAATGCTTTAAAGTGATCTAAAATGAAAGTAAAGAATTTTACAATGTTGCACAAAATTCTATTTCCATTCATCAAAATGTATTCTGGTTTCCACAAAAATATGAATCAGCACAACCAGCACAATCAGAAATGTTTGTTGAGCAGCAAATCAGCATATCAGAATGATTTCTGAAGGATCATTTGACACTAAAGGCTGGAGTAATGATGCTGATAATTCAGCTTTGCATTATGGAAATAAATTACATTTTAAAATGTATTACAATAAAAACAGTTGATTTAAATTGTAATAATATTTCACAGTTTTACAGTTTTTACTGTACTTCAAATAACTACAGCTTGGTGAGCAGAAAAGACTTCTTTCAAAAACTTCTTACCAACCCCAAACTTGAACAGTAGTGTATGTCTGTTAGAAGATGAAAAGTGAAGCCTTACTGGGGTCTTTTATAGCAGTGACACACAAATCTTTAAGACTTGCAAAAATTATGAATTTTTTTCAATTCATTCAATCAATTCATCTATTTTGATCTGTTTTAAAGTCAACAAAATCTGGAACCCGTTTAAGTCCCCATAGTTGAGAATCACTGCTTTACACACCAATACAATATAGTCTTCTAAACGACTGCACTTTAAAAGTTTCTGCTTTGTCGTCAAGATTTAAAACACTTTTTGGAACCTTTGTTTATAAGAGCGAATGCTGCATTATTTTTTTTTAAAAAGTCTGCACATACTGTAGTCTAAATATTGTGTTTTGTGGTGAAAGCAGAGATTGATGGCTCACTTCTACACTGTATCTGTGTAAGTATGACAGAGATAACAGATACATTCTGTCTGACACACTGTCTTTGGCTAGACATGTAATTGATGTGATTGATGGCCTGTCCAGTGTCTGAGATGCTCTATCGATTTATTTTTAAAATCACAGAAAATCCCACCACTCCTGTCTATCCCGTCCTGAGAACACGGCAAACTAAAACAATATACAGTAGGATTATTACACGGCTCTCTGGAATACTTGATTCTGACTGAAGCAGCAGCAGACATGACATATTGGCTTTTCTGAATGATAACAATGATGGTGTACCGTATGTGTGCGGCAGCAGTATGAAAATGCGATAACCATATCACTCCTGTGTTTTGTTCAGGCAGAGCAGGTGGAAAATGGAAAGAAAAAAAAAAGTAAAATAAGAGGTTTGACTCCACACAGAAGCACAAGAAACATATTTGTGAGTGGAGAATAAGACACCTGTGGAGTGAGGAAACCAGGAGAGAAAATGAAGAGAGAAAAGACAAAGAGAAAGAAAGTGTGGGAAAAGGTGGGAGAAATGGGTGAGAAAACAAGATTAAACAGGGAGACACAGAGACGAGAGACACTGGACACATCTGAAATTCAAGTGGGAGTTGAGAAGAAAAAAAAATTGTGAGAAAAAGAATAAACACAGGCAAATGAGAAAATGAGCACACGGTTATGAGAGAGAATGAAGTGTGAGGAAAAAGAAAGAGAGCAAGTTTATTTGTCACCTGCAGCAGAAGAAAGTGTGAATGAAATACAAGAGGAAAAGAGAAAAGTGAAGAAACAAAATATAGAAGAGGAAAAAACAACAAGAAAAAAGCTATGAAAAAAGACAGCAAGAAATGGAGCAGATGGTAATGAGAGAGAATGAAGTGAGAGGAAAGGTACATTAACGGTGAAGGAAAGGTCAAAGCTAGTGAGCTGCCTACCTAGACAGGATTTTACAGGAATAAATCATTCAAAAAATGAAAATTAATTGAATCAATTTTCATTTTTGGATGATTTATTCCCTTCAAAAATGCTGTTTTTTATGTCCTTGAAACAAGGAGATTTTTTTAAAGTAACTATGAAATCAAAATGGACAAAAATGGACAAAATTTTTTTAATGGGATATTGCATTGTTTAATATTTTATCTATGCACATCATTATTTTTTTTAAAGCAGCCATTAGCAAACTACAAAGATCCAATCAATTCCTGATGGACAAAATCAAGTCCCGCCCATTTTTTTTTTTTTTGAGAATAGACTGAGAAGCCATTTCACTCTGATATAAGTCACAGTAGGGAAGAAATGATCACAATTTCTGTTTCATGCCAACTTTAAAGTGTTCATGCTGCTCTTTTGCTGCTTTTTAACCAAAAACAACAAGTATACGAGTCTACGACATTTATCTCCTTGAGAAAACCATGACAAACATGGTTTAAAGATGATTAATACTCGGAAATATTACATTTAACTGCACTTTCAGATAAGAACAAAATTTAAACTAAATTAAGCTGAATAATGACAATATTATCTGCTGTAGAGTTGCTTTATAGCTGAAATTGAATATGTTTCATAAATGATGCCCCTTACAGCATTAAAACTGTTATGTTAATGTGAGGCTGCTTTGAATCAGTGTGAAGTGCTATGTAAATAAATGTGATTTAACTTCACTATGAACATTCAAAATGTTCCTTTTGTGTTCAGAAGCCTATGTGAAGTGTTTCAAATGAGTCACTACCATTAAAGCTGGGTTAACATGCTCTCTTATAAGGTAGCTGCTTATGTAGGATCTGGCACAGAATTACAGAGACAGAAAGACAGAGGGATTTTGGTGTCTCAGGTCTTTGAGGACAGTGACTCAGAGACACTAGGACAAAAAAGACGGACTCGGAGATGTAAAGAAAAAGCCAGTGTTTCTATGGGAACCAAGCCGCGGCTTAGATCAAACCTCTCAAAGCTGACACGTCTAACAAATAGCTCTGAATAGCAGGAGATCTCTCGGAGGAGCTGTCATAAATATCTCAGCTTTAGTCCATATCTCTGGAGCCGGAGGAAGATGAGGACAGAGATTAAGCCGTACTGACTGCGTCATTCTGACGCCACCGAGAACACACACAATCAGCGCGTGGCACACTCCACGGTCACTGCAGCTCTTCACGGACCCTGAACTCCAAACCAGAACCTCCTGGGCTTTTGACGCTCAAAAAGCTGGTGTGATGCAGCTGAAGTGCTGTGTATGAAACAGACGCCAGTGCTGCTCTGCTCTGGAAAACACAGGGTCTTTGTATGGCGATAAGGCCAGATAGATAACATTACATAGAGATATTTTAATCTACACTTTTACAGCATTTTATTTTTTTTCCACTGAAGCCACTTGTAATGTTTGTTAATTAATGTGTCTTGAGCCAAAAATAATCATGCATTCTATGTACCAATGTAGCAAATATTTCAAGATGACATTTTTGTGCTTTTGATGGTCAAATCTTTGCATTTTATTTGTAAACACTTGCACTAAATGTTTCGTATTTAAATGAGTGATATGGTGCAGTATGGTTAACAAAACACAAATGGAAACATGGAAAGTTGAAAACATACCTGATTAACAATCTTTAGCCGAGTGACTAGGCCAGTATTGAGCTGCTAAGAAGTGGGCATAGTTTGAGTTAGTGAACAGTTGACACTTACTGGACTGGGCCGTCCGGGCCTCTGTGGGCTGTGTGTACACCCCGAGTCCCATCTCAGAGCGTGCGGCTAGAGTAAACTTGTAGAGTGTGTCTGGCTTCAGGCCTTCAACAGCATACGAACCAGCTGGGTTAAAGATGACATGGTGCTGTGACGGATAATAGACAAAGAGAGAGTGAGACGCACACTGTTCAGTGTACAAGTGCATACTGCATAGTACTGTATATACAGTGAGATTCAGTGATCTTAGCTTTTACCTTGTTGTCAGAGTCTGCCTCCCAGTATGTAAGCTCATATTTGGTGACCTGATCCTGAACGGGCCACAGCCAGGACAGCATGATTCGGGTGTCGAGCTCTGCCTCTGCTTCAAAACCAGTGGGCTGTGCTGGTACTGCAGTCAGAAAGGGAGTTTGTCTTACTATACACTTAAATCACACATTGTATTGACTTTTGAAGTTATCTTTCGGAATGTCTTTCAATAATCCTATTTTTGTAATGTCTCTGAATTATCTTTTCTTTTCTCAGCACATTTTTTTTTTTTTTAAACTAAAACTATAAAAAAAAATTTGTTAACTTGAATGAAGCTGAAATAAAATATAAATTAAAAATAAATAAATAAATAAAATGCGAACTGTTACCTTAGCAACTAACTGAAATAAGTTTAAGCTGAAGCACTAAAATTATTAACTCAAAACTGGAAAATAAAAATGAAATAAAAATAAATTAAATCTAAACAGTAATATTTAAAAAAGAACAAATACTAATAAAAATTATAAAAGCACAAATTACTAAAAATGAATGAAGAATTAAAAATTAAATTATTACATATTATTAACATATTAAATTAAAAGTGAAATAATAATAAAATAATAAAATAAAATAATAAAAGCTACTTATTAATAATTTTAATAAAAGCTAATAGTATATAAATAATACTAAAAAAATCACTGATACTGATGCTCAATCAGCATATAAAAATATATATTTTTAACAATGAATTAAATCAATAAATACTTTTAATTATAATAATAATAATAATAATAATTATTATTATTTTTAATCCATAAAAAACAAAGACAAAAGAATCAATAACAACAACATAGTTGATATTGCTAAATTAAACCTAAACAGTCTAATAAAAAATGACAAAAGAGCATATTAAAAAAATAAATAAATAAAAATTTAAAAATTAATTAAATTAAAATGAAATAATAAAATGCAAGAATGAAAAAATGAATAAATAAAAGCTAATTATTAATAATAATAAAAAACTGAAATAGAGTATAACTAATACTAATATAACACTGATATGGATATCATGTGCTTTTATTGAACAACAAATTACATGGGCACATATCTCACCCCCTTGCTGTGTTTTAACCTGCAGAATGTCCGAGGGCGGCCCGTCTCCCACGGAGGTGAACGCCAGCACGCGGAGGCCGTACGTGATGTCAGGTACCAGGCCGGAGATAGTGGTCAGGCTGCTGTCCTCTGTGTTGTGTTTCTGCCATGTGCTGAGCGGGAAGTGCATGTCGGGCGTGTAGTACACTCGATATCCTCGTATCTGACCGTTGGGCTCCTCTGGAGGTTCCCACTGCACCAGCATGGTCGTGGCGCTCAGCATCCGGGCCTGAACGCGCAGCGGAGGAGACGAGGGGGCCTGTTCACTGGTGCGGGTCTCCACCGTCCCGCTGGGCGGCCCGCGGCCGATGTTATTGACCGCCATGACGCGGAATTCGTACTCAGAGTACGGGCTCAAGCCACCGATGCTGTAGCGGGTGGAGGCCACTCCGTCCACTTCCTGGAAGCCGTTGTCTGAGACTTTGGCCCGGTACTGAATCACATAGTAGGATACGGGTTCGGGGTTACCAGAATCCCATGTTAGAGTTACACTGGTGGCGGTGGTTTCTGTGACGATCAGAGAGGTCGGAGGACGGGGGAGAGCTGAGATTGCAAAAGAAACAAATGTATTTAGTTTCCTGACAATTAGGAATGTGAAGAATAATAATAATTATTGGTAAGTCTGCATGAGCATGAACATCTAAAGTGACCCAAAAAGAACAGTGCGATGTGTTTTCTTTCATTAATTAGTGTGTATTGACAGCAGTCCAGCTCAGTGCACTTCATTTTAACAGCCAATTAGACTCAATTATATCTAAAACACAACAGAAACGCATAATTTGGTTTATTTAGCAGTAGTATTTGCCCCCAGATTAATTTTCAATGACATTCTTATTTAAAACTCAGTGTGCTGTCAATTTATTTCAAGGACTTCAAATCAATTTCCTAAAAATGTAAATATTTCTCAGTTTGAACAATTAAAGTGGTCAAAATCCAATCAACATCCCAGCGCAAACAGAGCTATATTAATGCAAGATCATTACACAATAAAGTACACAGAAGTTTCAGAGCTAAATGATCGGTTGACTGATTTTTGTTTTTGTCAAAAACTATTTCATAATAGCTCCACAGATGAACAGCTCATAGACAGCAAAGACACTAAATTGATATTAAAACTATAAATACACAGGCCTTATAGAATATAGCGATATATGTTCAAGTCAGTGTATTAACTAAAACTATTCAAAACATTTCTTTCAGTAACAGAAATAAAATCTGAATCTTAGATGGATTACTTAAACATACTTCAAAAAAGAAGACAAGAGAATTTAGAAATGTTGCCTTGGCAATAATGCTAAAATAACACTGGTTTAGATGTTAGATAACAGACAAAAACAAACCACGCAGACATATTTTTGCCACATGGCCTGGTTATTTTAAGATCCTCAACATGAAAAAGGTGTTTGAAATGTATTTCTCAGTGTATTCGCTACTAAACCACATGTTCTGACATGCTAACGTATGCCAAACGAATGCAAACAGATCCGTGACATTTCTCAGGTTAGATACATGCTAATGATCTGGCATTTGACATCAAAGCAGCAAAATGTGCTGTGTTAAACACTGCCATTATGATTATTCTGTGTCATGTATCAGACGAGTTCAATCAGCTCACCCGATTTCCACAGGCGGGAAGAAAAATGCCTGCATTGTCATCAAATAGCTTCTGAAATCGACTCTAAACAACTTCTGTGCTATATGCGATTGGACAGCTGTCAGAATCCAGACAGATCAGCTTGAATAAGCAGCAGCAGTGTGGAAAAGGATAGAAAAATCTGCGCTGCTTTAGGAGGCTTAAAGAGCCACAGCTGCTATAGGCCAAGAAATCCCAAAACACATGATATTAACCTCAGCTAACATGATAACGCATGACGAAAAACCGCAGTGAGAAAAACCCGCTGTAATGCCAGATACACTCAACACGCTTTAATCAATGCTAATGCTGTAACTCGACTCTGTTTGCCAGAACTGAGTTGAAATTCTCTTTGACTCCTGCTCTAAATTCTTTATTTTAAACACTTCCCTAGATACACCAGTAAACGCTTGCCGATTCACTGACTAATGAAGAGCTCAGAGCAGCGCACATTTACAAATTGATACAGTACAGTAATCAGTGCTCGGCAGACATTTACAAATTGTAGTCTGTTTCTGATTCCAAATAACGTGACAAAAATCATATAGTCATTAACGTAATTCATTACGTTACACATTTTAGGTAATATAATCTGACTACTTTTTGATGACTTTTAGATTACTTTTGAACTAGCTCGTTTATCGCATTGAATTAAAGAGGATAATCTTGTACCATATTGACATAAAATACAAAGAGAAAGAGAATATATTCCATTCATTGTTATTAACAACACAAAAGTGCTTTAAACATTACGTCAAGGTTTCCCAAACTGGGCTTCGTGAAGAAACTGTGAGTTTAATGAAAAGCTAAAAATTATTAAATTATAAAAATTGAAAATAAAATAAATCATTTTAAAATAACAACTATCAAAATAAAAGACCTTTTATTTTATTTATTAAAAAGTTTAAATATTTTATTTGTTTACCCGCATGTCATGTGACCATTAGCCAACATCAGAGAACCATGAACATACATATGTGTTAATTATTACCTTAAAATCTCAGAGGTACTTCGAGTAAATACATATATGTGACCCTGGACCACAAAACCAGTCTTAAGTCGCTGGGGTATATTTGTAGCAATAGCCAAAAATACATTGTATGGGTCAAAATTATTGATTTTTCTTTTATGCCAAAAATCATTAGGATATTAAGTAGAGATCATGTTCCATGAAGATATTTTGTAAATGTCCTACTGTAAATATACCAAAACTTAATTTTTGATTAGTAATATGCATTGTTAAGAACTTCATTTGGACAACTTTAAAGGCAATTTTCTCAGTATTTTGATTTTTTTGCACCCTCAGATTCCAGATTTTCAAATAGTTGTATCTTGGCCAAATATTGTCCTATCATAAAAAAACCATACATCAATGGAAAGCTTATTTATTCAGCTTTCAGATGATGCATAAATCTCAATTTCGAAAAATTGACCCTTAAGACTGGTTTTGTGGTCCAGGGTCACATATAAGGTAAAAGAAGTTCGGCTGACAAAAAATGTTTGGGAATCCCTGCATTACATGTAAATAAAAAAATATTGAGAATCAATCAATTCTGAATAATTTATCACCATTTTGTGAATAACATGTAATGACGAAATGAAAAAAAAGTAATAATATGTAATCATGAAATGAAAAAAAGTTACTGTAGTCTGCGTAATTTAAAATGTAATATAATTTAATTACAAGTACTTAATTTTTGGAATCTGATCCAGATTACATGCAGTCAGTTACTACCCAGCCCTGGATACTATTGTTGCTGGTGGTTGCCAGGGTGTTACTATGCTGTAGCTAAAGTGGTTTAGAGCGAGCTACTATGTGGTTCCTATTGTGTTCTATATTGTTTAGAGCGAGTTGTTAAAAATAGTGAGTTGTGCTTATTAGCTAGACTTAAAGAACCCATTCCCAGGGTTGTGTAATATTCTGGTTTCTGAGCACACCTTCAGTGAGAGCTTGTTTGTGTTTTAGCATAATTTTATTGTTTAAAATCTTTAAACCGTTGTGTGTGAACAACGGTATTTACAACAACGACACAGTGCAGCCCCGTTCTAGATTTCACAGCACATCAATAAAGAGAGTGTGCTCTTTCAAGAAAGCGTTTAACATGATAAATTTGGGACAACGAAATGTTTCAAATGGATTCATTATTGCGCTACAGCCCTAAAAATAATCCTTAATGATGATTCGGAGCTCAGAGATTCTGTTCGCTCTGTCAAGGCGGAAAAAAGGAGGAGAGAGATGTCCTCATCACATTTCAGCTCTGATGAAACATTGATGAGGTGATTGCATGCGCTGTCTGTCTGGGTCGGTGGGAATCCCCATGAGTGTGTTATTGATGAGATTTCGCTCTCAACGTTTCTGGGCCCAGCCTCCAATCTGATTAGAGCAGCTTTGTTTATTACGATCTAGATAATCACAGATAATCAGCGACTTTAAGTACACAACTGATATCAGCGCTAGCTGTATGATCACTTGAGGACAAAGATTAAGAAAAGCAATTTATTCGTTTAAATGAATGTAACCAAGCATACTTCATTATTTTTAGGAATATTACTACTTTATTTAAATATAAATGGTTCTGTATTACTACATTTTGAAAAGCAAAAGAAAAGGTGCATTCCAGTGCATTTCTCCTTTGTATGGGAGCAATTGTAGTATGCATAACTGATTCACAAAAAAAATTTTCTTTAATGTTTTGGCCAAACCAACAAACTAATTTGAATTTTTGGGGTTATTGATTGACTGGTTGATTGACTGAAAGAAACTTTTATTCAGCAAGGATGCACTAAGTCAATCAAAAATAACAGTAAAGACAATTATAAAATTTCAAAATAATTCTATTTCAAATAAATGCTATTTAAAATTTCACAGTATGCACAAAATATTAAGCAGCACAACAGTTTTCAACATTAATGTTAATAAGAATAAGAATAAATGCACAGAATGATTTCTGAAGGAACATGTGAAACTGAAGCCTGAAGTAATGATGCTAAAAATTCAGCTTTGCATGACAGGTATAAATTACATTTTAAAAAATATTACAATGGAAAATAGTTATTTAAAATTGTATTAATATTTCACAATATATTTTTTCTTCTATATTTTAGATCAAATAAATGCAACCTTGATGAGCATAAAAGACCTCTTTCAAAAACATCTCACGACCCAAAACCTTTGAACATTAGTGTATCTTTAATTAAATTTAAGCATGACTATTGAATACTTTTCATATAAGTGCAAACCTTAATCAGATCCTGTGTGACTTATATCTAAGGTGAATCTAAGGTGTCTCTTACCTTTGACGGTGATCTGAGCCGTGGTGTCGATCATGCCCAGGGACGATATAGCCACACAGGTGTAGTTAGCTGACTGCCGGATGTTGGTGAGCTCCAGCACACTTCGGCCAATGGGCATCTCCTCCTCTTTGGTGAGTTCCTGTTCCCCCCTCATCCACTTCACATAGGGCATGGGAGCACCAACCGCCACGCAGGTGAGGTTCACGCTGCCGCCCGGCATCACCTCGTGATTGGTAGGTGGGATTGAGAAACGTGGCGGGACTCGCCGGACTGTTGGAGGAGCGCAGATGATGTTATAAACAGAATACAGATACAGGAGGGCAGAGAATATGCTTCAGGAATGGCTCTGGCTATACACCAATGACATCTAGGGCTGTAGATATGAAATATGAATTAGCTCTTTCTATATCTTAATGATTAATCTGAACAGACAAATGCCAAACTAAATCAAGAGAACAGAGCTGAGAGCCTTAATATACTAAACATTCACCATATAAGAGTCTGTTTTGACAGTAAATAAATCTCAAGGCCTTTTTGTCTCTACAGTCGAGTCTCCTTATTGTCTCATTAAATTCAATTTCTGCCAAAGCGATCGAAAGCTATTCACCATTACATCACTAAATGAACTCTGTTTGCATTACAAATATATACTGTACTAAAAATGCAGAAAAAGAGGGACGTCAATCAAGGTGGTCATAAAATCATTTTAAAGCTTTAGTCCAGTAGCACTGAGGTATGCAGTGCTTTTTTCTACATTTCAGGTCTCTGTCACACTATCTTGGGCTGACAGACGCTCAGGACCTCAAAGAGACAGCGGACAGGTGAATGTCACGTCTCAGATTTGAACTTTAGACTTTCTCATCACTGTGACTGATAGCTTAGCAGTGCAATGCACATTTCCTTTATCAATTCATAGATATAAACAGGGACATTCAGAATCTGAAAGCTCAGATTTCACTGAATTTCCACAGAATTCAAATGCCTGTCATTTATAAAGTTTTAAAAATTCACCACCTCTTGCATGTTTGTTAATTAAAAAAATACAGATAATTTGATTATATTTTCAGCCCTCAATAAGACTGTCAGATCCATTTAACACATTTCAGAATTTCAGCATTATGTATTATATCCATTTTGGAAATTCTTTCTGGTAAAAAACTAAACTAAAAAAACTATTTGCATATGCCTTATTTAACATTTAGAAGTAACACTGTAAACTTTTTTTTGCAAAGAAATGCATCTTATTTAGATCAAGAATGCCAGAATTTGATAGCAGTCTCTCCTCACATGCATTTATTTGGTGTGAAGCCAAAGCCAAACCATCCTGTCCACTGAATACACAGCAAACACACTGTGTATCTGCAGAGCTGCCCATAACGAGGAGTATTTTCTGTGGACTTCATGGGTAAACAGCCTTCTGAGAGCGTCCATGGAGAGCCCGCTAATAAACCGATCTTTTATAATGTCTCTCCTTATATAAAGTGGAATCGTTTTCAGACGGCAGCTGAGTTTAACAGGGAGCTCTGCGGCCAGACGTCTGCCTATATTTCACGGATAAACAAGTCTCATTTCTGACAGACACCAACTCACTTCCAAATCTGAACATTACCTGTTCATTTCCTTGTCATTACCTGCTCATTTCCTCACACAGGAAATGATTGTGGATAAATGAGGAAAGTATGTGGCTGAGGGATTACTAATGCTCAGTATTTATTTGACTTGAATGCAGTTTCTGGAAAGTAGAGCACTAACTATCACCCAAACTCCAACAATAATCTCTCTCTATTCCAGTATAAAGGCTTTATTTGGGTACAGTTGCTACTTTCTGAATTATTACAGTAGGTAAGGTTGGTAACACTTTATTTTACAGTGTCCATGTTACAGATGTTACATATACTTACTATAGTAATAACAATAAATTATGCTTAAATACATGCAACTAACCCTAAACCAAACCTTCATCCTAACCCTAACCATATAGTAAGTACAAGAAGTTCATTAATATTACTCAGTATTTAAATGTACAATTACAATGTAACAAGGACACCGTAAAAAAAAGCGCTACACTTTATTTTAGTGTCCTTGTTACAGTTTAACTATACATTTAAGTACTGCGTAATATTAATTAACTACATGTATTTACTATATGGTTAGGTTTAGGATTAGGATTTGGGTTAGGGTTACTTGCATGTAGTTACGCATAATTTATTGTTATTACAAGCTTCTTTGTGCAATGCAATGCAAAAAAAAGAAAGAAAAAAGTAAATGACGAACTGACAAACAGCGATTGGTTAGGCCACGTTATTTTTTAACCACATAACTTTTAACTCAGTTTTTGTAATTTGAACATATTGCTGAGTTTCAGGTACAGTAAATCAATATTTATTGCCAAATGTATTGATTCAAGTCAGGTAAACACTGAGAAAATTGTGCTTATGGTGTGTGATCTGTACTGTCCGTGGCCAGAGGCTGCCGGACTGATGATCATCTCTGAGAGATAAGCTCAGAATTTGGACTTTTGGGATTGAGTTAAGTTTGTTAGTAGGGCAGGAATGCCTGCAGGTGTAAGAGTGTAAGAGAGACGTCACATTAATCCACGTTAGTCACTGTACATAGAGAGGATGATGTTACCCATGGACATGAGGGATGGTCACGACATGATGGCAAGAGTTTCACTCAGTTAGAGGTTGTTAAGAAAGTTTGAGAAGTCTCTGCTGGCTAGTAAAACAGACCGGCGTGAGCGATGTGAGCGATGCCAGCGGCCGTGGTGAGATTAGAGAATGGGCTGAGCTGACTTTAGTCACTGATCTCGTGAGAATATTGCTGGGAGTGTTAACAGAGCAATGAAAGCTTGCAGTTAGACATGCAGACAAACACATACGCATGCATGCACACATGCAATCTGAAGAGAGAAAGAGAGCGCAAGGAGAGAGAGAGGAGGTTTTGAAGGGGAGGTGTTGCAGGTCGCTAGGTTTATTCAATGCACAAGCAACTTCATACAAACACGCACACGGACACACAAACAATCCCAAGCACATCAATGGCCGTGCAAGCATGAAGCAAAAAAGCACACACAGGCGATAGTAAACAGAGCATGCATGTGTGACCTACAGACTAAAACACCAATAAATGAAAAAAAAAACAATCCAAACAAATGCATCAAAGAATGTACAAAACAGTGCAAGGAATCCAATTTCAGCTTTGTCTGATCAATAGAAAAAAAGCACGGTTGGATAACTCTCCGAAACAAGCTGTGATCAGAGAGGGATTCTACAACAAGCAAACTCCTGATCCTGCCAATGTTTCTGCTGTCAGGGATGGACACTACATTTGAACCGTCTTCTGCAGTGTCAGCTCGCTGTAAATCTTCTGGTCTGAGGTGGATTATTGGAGAATCAGTCTCTAACCAGCATCAAAGCCGTGCTTTACAGATTCAACAAACTCAAATAAAAGTCTTATACGAACACTGAGCAAGCCAAAAGAGAAACGTGAACTCAGGGTCCAAGAAGAATCTGCCAAAGAAGAGTAAATCTGCCAGGTTGGCTGGCTTTATTAGAAACAAAGACAGTGCTTATCTTCTAACGAGTGGAAAATTTATCATTTAGAATTTATTTATGACTATGATATAGGGATGTGCCCGAATCCGAATCCGGTATTCGGAAAGGTAATGATGTGTACTACGGCAACCGTTAAGGGAATAAATACGATATATACGAGAAAAATATATTTCAGTGCTTTCAGGGAGCCGTTATTAATATGCGGGACATTGAAATCACTTATGAACACGCGTTTGCTTTTTACTTTCACTTTTGAGATTTGCGATCACACGCAGCCTAATCTACTACGGAGCGGCACTACTTACCACACATTTCATAAGATTAGATGTTTGTCAGTGGTGCACAGGATTTGCAAATCATTTGACATCGTCCTATCGGCCATCTCTCCTTACCTCTCTCTGTTTATGTGGTAAGTGAAATTTTATGTACTGTAATGTAACAGGCTACTGCTAGCAAGCGGCTAACCATGTCCCTTTTGTGGCTCCGTAGAACACATTATTCGTTTTCCGTGCCTTTCTGAATACGTATTCGCTATTCGGGCACATCCCTACTATGATACATATAAGTTTCTTCTTCAACAACTTCTAAAATGAAATATATATATATATATATATATACTGTATATACCGGATCATTTCATAAGTGATGCTTTTCTTTGCCACAAATAACAATAAAGTATTTTATTGTCAGGGAGGAAATTATGCAATTTAATTAAAATAACAAAACATAGTTTCCTGGCCAGTAATAAATATTTATGGCCACCAATTCGCTCCATATTGGCACGTGTGGCAAAAAAAACTAACTTGGGCAAACTTCCTCAGCAGATGTGCATGAATGTTCTCTATAATAGACAAGGGAAGTCAGAACTAAGACTACAGGGATTACTCGTGTTGAAATATCTCATTTGTGCTCTGCAGGTGCCAATGAGAGAGACTGCAGAACAACAGCGCTGCAGATATCTCGCCCGAGGCCACAAAAAGTGAATTATGCATTAAGACATGAAAACCTGAAGAGATGATCAGCACAGAGATTGGAGTGACCTAGAAACGACTGCCAGATACCTGGGTCATGTTAACCCAACCAGAACCCCCTTATCAACAACCACTGCTATATGGTTATTTGAAAGTTCTTGATGTTACATTATATATTCTTCAGATGAGTCTATAAGTGTAGACTCTAAAAAAAAATGGTGCTATATAGCACTAAAAGTGGTTCTTGGCTCGTAATCATAGGGGAACCACTTTTGGTGCTATATAGCACCATACCTTTAAAGGTGCTATACAGCGCCTTTGTCAAATGGTGCTATGTAGAACCATAAGAGGTGCCATATTGCACTGTATTTCTTCAACAAAAATGGTGCTAAACAGCACCAACAGTGGTTCTTTGGCTCGTAAAGAACCTTTAAAGGGGCTTAACAGGTTCTTTGTATGGCAGTGGTGCTACATAGCACCTTAATCACCCCAAAGAACCACCGAAGAACCGCTGAAGAACCATACAGGAGTTTAACAGGTTCTGTATATGGTAGCGGCGCTATCACTCTAAAAAATGCTGGGTTAAATACAACCCAGTGCTGGGTAAATATTGGACAGAACACATGCTGGGTTGTTTTCAACCAACAGTTGGGTTAAATGTTTTAACTGGAAACTAATTTTTCAGTGTATTTGCTGTGTTAGTCCTGGTTTTTCTTTGACAGCGTGTTGTTTCTATTTTCCTTGAGCTTCCACACTTTAAAGGGAAAAAGCTAATTTGTCAATGTCATTCGATGTTCTTGTCCAACTGAAACAGCTTGTTTCTGTGATAATGTGACATGAAGAGGACATTGTCTTCCTCCTATATGAAGAACACATGCCCGGGTTCAACCGCTCCGGGTTTTTGGAAGGATAATGACGCACTTTTAAACAAACAACGCTGGGACAAAAACCTCTTTTGCTTTCTGCCATCATATTTTCTGTCTGTTTGTATTGTTCTCCACATCGGAAGTCCTCACCAAATGGCTGATTCCAAAACAAACAGCGAAAGCTGCTTTAGCCAGCTTAAATACTTGAGAGCTCAAAAGGCTTTCTGGCAGTTCACAGAACAGGCTCTCTGAAGAAGGAGCAAAGCAGAGCAGACAGGGGATTCCTGCCATCTTTGAAATTTGAACTGGTATATAAACAGGTCTGATCTGCTAAGCTAAGGGTGGATTCCTCTGTTTGTTCTTTGACCTCTGAGTTCAGGCTCTGAACAACAGCAAATCGGCCTGTTCATTTAGAAAGAATGATGCTGCTGTCCTCTGTTTCACAAACAAGACCAGACTACGCTGCACAAAACACCTCCTTAAAACATGAGCATGCACGCAAGAACACTTCTGTAAACAAGTACATAAAAATACTTCAGACAAACAAAATAACTGGCTGAAATCCTCATGAGTCAAAGGGTGTTTTCACACTTCACACGCTTGCCATCTTTTGTGATGAAACCAATAGATAAATGCAGGTGTAATTCTGTTTTGTTAGTTAAAACATGTTATTTTTATATAATTGAGGTAGTATACTATTATAGTATTTATTAATATTTTGGATCAGTTTTTTTATATATATTTTCTGTTTCCATTTTAATTTTAGTTAAATATTTTATTTTTTAATATATATATATATATATATACATATATATTAGTGCTGTCAATCGATTAAAAAAAATTAAATAATTAATCGCACATTTTTCTAAAATTAATCGCGATTAATTCCACCTAACATTAAAGTTTTTAAATATACTTTTATATTGCAATAATTTCGCATTCAATCTTCAAATGTACAATGTATAAACAACATAAAGACAGTATATTTTTAATATTTCTTTAATGGCATCTTTTTTATGATTGAAGGCCAGCATCACTGATATCAATACTACTGATGTCTCTATAAAATAGTTTTTTCCCCTGAATATTTAACCATTGACTGTAGCCAGTCAGCATTACAGTATAATTTAGATCTATAAATTTGAACATTTATTAGATTTAACTTCTAATTTAAGTAAACTTAAAACAATCATCACATGAACCTATTATAATAAATTACATATTTAGCTACTTGTGCCCTTCAGCAGAAATATACAGAAAATGAATAATTACCAAACACTAAATTCTAAATTAAATATATATGAATCCCTTAAAGCTATAAAAATTATTGATTTTCTCTTTTTTTCTTTGGTTCTTGGATTAATAGACACCACAGCAGCTGGTTATCAGCTTATTCGCCTGCTATAGCTTTAAAAGCTGCTGCTGCTGAACGTGACGCGGATCTGACATGCAACTCTCTTTACCTTTTCTGACCCACTTCAGGTCTTAAAGTCTCTACTAATGAGCGGACGAGTTGAATCGGGTGTTTTAGATGAGGGAGACAGTGCTGGGGTGCCTCAGGACAGTTTTTAAAACCATTTCAGAGACATGTTCTTAAATGTGAGGCATATATAACATATTGCATGCATGCACGCAGTTTTAAGGCAGCTTTAATCGCCTTTTTGGTAACTTCATGCCTTAACTGACGGCATAACTAGGACATTGCATGCACGTAGTTTCTTTCGCTGTTTGATATGAAATGATGCAGGTTACAGTGTGTGCCGGCACCTTTGTGCGTGTATTTGAAGAGCACGCGCTACGAGCACAGTATCTTTTCCGCGCTCGTTTGACTCGCGCCTGGCGCGGAGGCGAAGTTAGAGCGAGTCTGAAACGTCTCCCGTTTGATGTGGTCATAAAGACGTTCTGCATCTAAATAAACGCAATCCTTTTCAAGAAAAAAGAGACAGAGGCAGCAGTTGCGAATGGGGTGGCCAACCCTAGCCCCGCCCCTGCGTTAATTGCGTTAAATATTTTTAACGCGTTAATCAGAAAAAATTAATCGCATGCGTTAACGCGCTAATTTTGACACCACTAATATATATATATATATTAGGGCTGTCAAACGATTAATCGCGATTAATCGCATCCAAAATAAAAGTTTTTGTTTACACAATATATGTGTGTCTTCTGTATATATTTATTTTGTATATATAAAGACACACGCATACAGTATATATTTTGAAAATATTTACATGTATTTAAAAGTTTATATTTATATTCATATAATTTATATTATATAAAAATATATTTAATATATAAATATAACATGTTTTTCTTAAATATATACATGCATGTGTTTGTATTTATATATACATAATAAATATACACAGTATACACACATATATTATGTAAACAAAAACTTTTATTTGGGATGCGATTAATCGCGATTAATTTTTTGACAGCACTAATATATATATATATATATAGGGCCTATATATACATATTGTCATTTTGTTGACGTTTTTTAATATATCTACATATTTTTTAACTTTTTAATATAATTTTAGCTATTTTAGTATATTAACTTAAACTAAATAAAAATGACAAATGTTGCCTTGGCAATAAGCTTAAATAAAATTATTTTAAGTTTTTTTTTTCATAGACCTTGGTCAAAACCAAAGGAATAAAACCATATACAGTATATAAATGTAAAGTGTCATTACTCTGCTCTTGTTATAAACTGTACTTGTACTGTGGTTCAAAACCAAATAATATTAAATAAATCAAACTCAGAAGTGTAGACTCAATTTTAAAAACAAGGACCAGATAGGTTTTTTGTTAGGACTTTTGTAAAAAAAAATACATGACTGAAAAACTGAACACTGGTTTCCATTTTTTTTTAAAAGTTTACCATAGAATGGAGACAAAAAACACACTGCATCGGTCTCAGGTTCAGACTGAGCCATCAAAAGTGTGAAAGCAGCCTAAAAGATCCCTGAAGTTGCTTTAGGGCTCTTTAAACCCCTGACAAAACTACAAATGTCTGCTAACAACAAAACATCCAGAGTTCTGACACATGCAACATGAAGAAAAAGGCCAGGCTGAAATGCGAGGCAGCAGCAGCAGCAGCATGCATGTGGAAGGGGAGGATGTGAGAGATTCAGGTAGAGCAGAGCTACAGAGAGACTGGCACACAACAGCAGGGGACGCACGCCGCCTCCCGTCCACCGGCCGACCCTCTGCGTAGGAGGAGAGATAGTGAAAAGAACGCACCTTCCCGCTGGTCTGAGAGTGAGGAGTGGATTGATTTTGGATGGCAGGGTGCAATGATGATGGAGGAAGGGAAACAAAAGAGAAGAGAGGAGGAGGAGGAGGAAGACAAGGAGAAACAGAGAGAGTAAAACAAGCAAATATTCCGCTTATCCATAAAAAAGACGTGAGACAAGAACATGGACACAATCACAGCACCAAAACACACTCACACATCCATTCATTACTAGATTTTTCTTGTATTGTAAATCAAGGTGTATTTTATGACAGATTATGCATCACATACAGGCCAGATATCAAGTCGATGCATTGCAAGCGCATACCGTATTTTCTGAAAAATGAGTTGCACAGGGTCAAAATTGCATTGCTGAGAGAAAAAAGATTTGCATTGGTCACATGTTTACAGTTGCACGCCATTATTACATTTAGAAATAATATAAAATATCAGTGAATGAAAGGTTTACAAACATTATAAACATTATTAGCATTAGTGGCATACATTTTAAGCAATATTTATGCTGTTATAACACCGAACCTATAAGCAAATTTGTTAAATACATCACACAAGTCGCTTTGGAATATAAGTTTGCAGCACATTTGAAAAAAATAAAAAAGTGACTTGTTATTCCAGAAAATACGGTACTTAAACATGCTTTCTTGCCTTGCTGTGGTGGTAACCTCAGGAGAAAAGACTATATGATTATTATAGACTGACCCAAACCCTACCCTACAAGAAAGTTTGTATTTTTAGAATTAAAAAAAGTACTGAATTGTTTACATACACCTGTGCGCACATAAAATGAATGAATTAACCTAGTATGTCCCTCTGCAATCTCTTTCTGCCTAAACCTTCCAAAAAAGCACACACACCAACAGACACACACACACACACACACAAACAAACACAGAAGAAGCATGATGCAAGACCCTCAACAGTGCTTGAGGGTCTCAGTGTGATAAGGCACATGAGAATGAGAGTGAACACACGAAATCTTTCACATGAGAGGATAAGCAATTATGGAATGATCCATCCTATATACAGTGATAAACACCTACTCACTGCAGTTGAACCCAAAGAAAAAAGAGAGAAATTAGAGTAAAAGAGAGACGAGGAGGAAATGCACTAAACAAACACACACAGGCCCACACACAGCGTTCAGAAGAGATCTGTTAGAGTACGTGTGTGTAAATGAAGTTTGAACACCTGGAGAGAGACTCTAGTTAGTCAGACTATAAAGAAGAACAAAACCACATCACAGCATGAAACATTCTTATTAGCACGGCTGGCCGATATATTGAATGTTTACACTATATATGCAATATTATTTGGTTGGCAATATAAAATTGGCTTTGCACCTGTTGGTTGAGGTTTAAATGAGTGATATTTTAACAGCATTACTCATTTAAACCTCTGTATTGAAAACATTGATGGAGTTGGTAAGTTTGATTCACTTCAGTGAATCGGTTCCTTCAAACTGTCCATTTCAATGGATCAATTCAAGAATCAATGATTCACCGAAGTTTGTTATTTTACTGTATTTAAATTCTGTCTTCAAAAGACTTCTTTCTTTTGTTTGATTAGATTGATGATTCCTCTAAATGAAAAATACTAAAATACTGAGATATTGACTTATATTTAAAGGGTTGTATCGTCCAGCCCTTAACATCAGTTACAGAATAACAATGCAAGATAAATGCATACACACAGTGATAAGACTATAGCGTTCACTTAACCATGAAGTCACATCAATAGTAAACCCTTGCATAGAAAAGCAATAAAAGTAAGACACTACCAGTGAAAAATTCATGGACTAACAAAATGAGAACATCTCTCTGTCTCACCATAAAGCATCAGATACTCATACATATATATTAAATGTCATTCATCAAATGGCATGTCCTGAGAGCGCGTGTGGTCTGCGTAAAGATCAAAGGGCTCCAGAGAGAATTCATATGATATGATCTGCACGATGCATCATTTATATGAGTTTCTCTCTGATTGGTCGAGGGCTTGAGGAAGAAGACCAAGAGAATTTATGGACACAGATTTGTGTCTAGTTCTCATTTCCTCTGCTTTCAAACACACATGAATGCAATATTCAAAACGCACTATCAAAGAACCATATCACCATATTTGAAGGTCTGAATTAGAAGTGTCCTTTAAGCACTTGCCAGGCAAAAGTGGCTGTTAAATAAAAGGCTTTTCTTTGAAACAAGGCTTCAGTGGTCTCTATATCTGCTGTAATAGATCCGGACAATAATGAGGGAATTTCCACAAGGGGATTCTCCATTCTAGTCTGCAAGTCTCAACATGGTCCTTTCCTTGACGCCCTGACGACACTTTCACCATTTCCACCAGCCTTCATGACCAGCAGCATTAGAGGCCATTTGATCTCATTTGCCACTCCTGACTATTTTTCAATATATTCTGCACTTTTTCCTGAAGTCCATTTACAATGCTAATCAAAGGTTTCTAGCACCAAAAACTTCATTTCATATTTTCAACCTCTCTCTGACTTCATCAGTTAAATAGGCTGCTGTTACTACTGTACCTTTAAGACTTTTAAGATGTAAAATCTGGTGAAAGGCTGACCTCTTCACAACTAACAACTAATGCAATGCAAACTGTAAAGTTATAATATTGGAAATATTCAAGTTAAAACGCATGAAATATATCAAAAATAACAAAAACAGCAGAGATCACTGGTGAATGGTGAAAATCAATGTAATCAATGTAACAGCTAAATCAACTACAATAATCTTGAATCTAAAAGCTTTTAAAAAGTATATTAGTTGTACAGATAAAGTTGTAATTTCACAGTAAATAAGTTGGGAAGTTTGAGTCATTTAATTGAATCAGTTCTTTTCAAACTGTTCATTTCAAATAACTGAATCAAGATTTAACAATCCACTGATTCAAAGGTTTGTTTGCTCAAAATGTTCATATTAGTGGCAATATATGTTCTAAAACGTTTTAATACAAAAGAACAATTGTAACAAAAATAAATAAATAAAATAATAAAATAAAATAAAATCAGTAAAAATACATATATTGCCTTAAAATACCAGTTGGATTTTTAAAAAAATTTAAATTATAAGGTGCATCATACTTTTCGCTACGAGTATTTTACAGTAAAATTACATGTTTGTCTTGTTAAATCTATATAATGATCACTATACACTGTACACTATACACTGTGTGTATATATATATATATATATATATATATATTACTTTTTATAGTAATGCATACATTTTAAGCTTTTACTTTAAAAATTAAATTTATAAGTTAAATTTAACATAAGTTATGTTCTACTGTGGTAGAAGTGTGTGGTAAATATGATACAATGAAGTAAATATATGTTTAGGCAAATACTGTTTACTATGCATTTCTATTTATAAAAAAAAATAAAACAAAATAAAAAAACCACCAACTAAATATTCATTTAGTGAAAAGCTGTGTGGAAAACATTTTGTGATTATTCAAAATGGAGCAGTTCAAAACAATGGAGCAGTTCTCTGCTGCAGAACCGTGTTTCTATTAAGACAACTGTGTGATTAAAGAGAAATGTGAGCTTTTGAGTGACAGGTCCTGCTCTGGCTGTGGTAAAGCCTGTATGGAAAGCAGATCGAGGTGAAACGGGATGGGGATTTGGATTTGGTTGCAGATCTTACCTCTGACGTAGAGGTTGGCAGGAGCGGAGTAGCGTGTTCCTGCGCTGTTCACTGCCACACACTCATACTTGCCCTGGTCCGATTCCTCGCTGTTCTCGATCTGCAGCGCCCCTGCAAACACAACACACGCAATCACAAACACTCTCTCACACGCTCACAAACAATCTCAACCTCCATCGCTTTAAACAAGGGTTTTCTGCCTAAACAACACATACACACTGACTAACACTCGGCTGGCATATGACCTTTCTCGTCTCTCTAAACACCGAAAGAAAAGAGCAACATCTTTCACTCCATAATTCAATAAATCTAAAGCAAACTGAGTTATTTATTCATTGTGGCAAGTAAAAAGACCTGCAGGCTATGCCAGCTATAAACGTCACTGTACATAAGCTCTGCTATACTGCGGGCCGAGACAAAGCCGTGCTCTTAGAGAATGGATCTATCAAGACATAATACAATTACTGTCAATACATCCTCAATGCATCCACAGACAAGCAATTCTGCAAACAAAGGCAAATCCAGGTGGACTAAAACTAAAAGCTTGTTTTTTCTGACAGCAATATGTTAAAGTTCTCGCAGTTCATTATCTTCGTCTTCACACTGTCACTTACCTGGGTTCGGCCTTCTATTGATAACACATAAAAGTTCATATACATTTTGTTTTGACAAAAATCATTAGCTCATTAGGTGTTTTAGTATGGCGGTGCTGTTTGTTTGCGTGATGTGACAGACATCATGCAATCTGTGGATGATGGAAGCACACCGAGAAAATGTTGTCAACGTGTATTTCAGAAGTACTCCTGAAATGCATTATGGGATGGGTTTAAATGTGTGCATTAACAATAGAAACATAATCGAAAGACTGTGAGTGCATGAGACCTGAGCATTAACCTCGCTCCACGAGTGAATTATTCAGAAGAATGACTCTTTCAAACACTTACAGCATACATAAACACAAACACATACATATGAGATCTGTTCCAAACCCATGTGAACTGGAAAAAGGTTTATTTAAGGATCAACCAGGGTTATCATTGTTAACTAAAACTAAAACTATAAATAAAGTCATTACTTGAAATAAAATAAACATTACCTGAAGTCTAATAAAATATAAACTTATTTCAATTTAGTTAGTTGCCAAGGCAACATTTGTCAATTTGGTTTAAAGTAATAAAAATAACTCAAATTAAAACTACCGTAAATCTTAATAAAAACTATATAAACATAAAAAACACATAAAATGAAAAAAATTTTTTTATTTTAAATTAAAACGAAAACAGTAAATATAAAAATAAATCCTAATTCCTAAATCCTAGATATATAATTTTAAAATAACACTGGGATCAATGTGTAGCTTAAATACAGTACTGTAAGTTGCCTTAATAAAAGCATCTGCCAAATGCATATATCTAAAAGTAAATGCCACCAAATATGTAGAACTACTTTTCCCATCATTCTCTATGTCAGTATAATAAAATGCACAGATAATGCATGTCTTTTGCTCTTTATTTTGTTGAAATATGTACTATGTAAATATTAACTTGCCCTTTTATTGCGATTTATTACAATTTTCAAACTTGCAGTATCTTCCCTCCTTATTGATTCTTTGATGTGATGTTAGATTTTGGTCCAAATTAGTTATCTTTTTAATTTTGCTATTTGCATTGTTTTTTTTGTTTTTTTTTTGATACAGTACAGCTCAGCAGTGTTTGGAACAGAGCTACTGTCTCTTCTTCTCTAGTCATCAGGAAAGCCGGCTTTTCTTTCTATCGCTTATTACATCTGAAGCGCTAGTGTCAGACTGATGTTGAAGGATGCTGTTCTGCCCTCTCTCAGCCTCATCTCACTTTCTCGCCCTGACATTCCCTCTGAAGAGATCGACTCAAGAGTTACAGTAATATTTTCTACATCAGTCCTGTCATATCAGCGGTGAGCTTTCTACCCCTCAGTTTGGCTGTTCTGGACTCTTCTGCTAAACGCCTGGAGACGAGAGGCGTTCGGTGAATACAAACTGTCATAATGACATTAAGTTTTTCTGCTGCAGGGAATGAGATGTTATCCAGGTATCTCACAATTTCTCAAACCGCACTGCAGCTCAGCTCAGCTATTGATCAGACAGACTGTCAGTCATCTGGACAGTAAGTAAAGGTCAGTTCAGCGGAAAATGACACTTAAGCACATTTCCCCCAAATTCTTACTATAATGTATTCAGACATTTTACTTTAGCATTTTTTAAACTACTGTTATTGTCAATGATACTCAAAATAACATGATAAAAATACTATTATATATATAATATCAATACAGTATATATAAAATCTATATAAAGATATTCATGTAGAATTTTTTTTCACATTCACCCAAATTCTAATTTTCGTAATGTTTTCAGACATGTATAGTGTCTAGTTTTTAAATAATTCTTGCTATTCTCAATGATGATACTCATTACTGTATTACATGAGTATCATGCACTATTCCTATTATGCATTTACACAATGTAATAAATTAAGAATAATATATAATGTAGTATATAATATATAGAATATAGTGCAACTAAAATCGAATAAGTATAAAAGCTGAATAAATATATTAATGTTATTTTGTTTGCAATATATATTTAATAATAGTATAGAACAGTATATATTTCATAATATATTTTTATGCAAAATGTAATTTCTTCAGATTTTGGAGTGAAATATTACAGATATGTTCATGACAGGTTTTGTGAAATCCATAAAACTGTTAATCGGATGCATCTTTGTTTTGTCTTTTGTTTGGTATAGTGATGTATTATTTTCAGTAAGACTGAATCAGACGTCCATTAGTGAGACAGACGAGCAGAGGTTCATGCACAGAGACGAGGCCGGATCGAAGACGAGGAGGAAGACAAGAGAAAGACTCCAGAATGAGAGAGAAGGTGGGGACAGGGTGATGGAGGGGGACACTTGGGGGTGAAAGAGGAATCGAAAGATGACGCATTTGGATATTTTCTGTTTTCAGCATTCTTACCTCTGATTGGTGTACCACCTGGTGAGGTAATATGAATGCAAATAAGATTAAAGAGAACTGTTAGTGTGATAGAAAGAGAGAGGGAGAGCCAGAAAGAGAAGAGGAGAGAAAGATGAACAGGAGAAAAAGATTTCTTACTTAAGAAGCGGCATGTACAATCTTCCCCAGAAGACGTTTGGCTCTTCTGTTCTTAGTGTGTGTTAATTCACATTATGTAGCTTACATTGCTGCTTCAGGCCAGAATCATACTCTATGCGAGTGCGCATGATCCTGCTGTACATACATGATGTTCTCTGGTACTCAAGAGAGTTACTGTGCTAAATGGCTGTGCAATCAAAATAGATGTGATATTATTCAGGTAGCTGGCTATAAACACGGTAAAAGTTGAATTAATCTGAACTAAACTGCACAGCAAAACATAACAGTGGTGGACCTGAAAAAGAAAACAGTAATATCTGCAAAAGTGTCCCTTGTACTCAAGTCTCTCAAGCTCACGTACTTGTGTAGAGTATGTTTTGGCCTTTAAATGACTCATTCTTGTGATCCAGTAATAATTTCACCTCTCTCTGCACAAGGGTCTTCTGCTATTTTTACAGCGATGCACATTCTACCTCCAGCACAACTTTGGCCTTTGGATCCGACCACAGCTGTGCTAAATAAATACAGTTGTCTGATGCAACACAGAAGAAAACCTTTTTCGTGCAAAGTGATAGTTCAATCTCACTGCATTGACCGACCCTTGAGTCTTATTACTTTCAAAAGAGACTTGTTTAACTTTGGAAAAAAGCTTCAGATACTTGCCAGTTTGTTGTTATATGTTTTTTTCTTCTGACCAAAATCGTATTACAATTACGATTTACAAACCTGTAGTAAATGCCTAGGAGTGCTTTTTTTATAGATCCTTTGCAATATCTCGGTATGTGAAGTTGCCTTAGGTTTTAATCAAAAAGAGTCCATATGGAGTCTGCTGACTATGATGCAGATTCATGTCAATCTGGATCATAAGTCAACACCCCACCATGTGAAAACAGTGCGGATTCAGGAAGGGGGTCAGAGACATGAGGAAGCCCCTGTAAACTGTGTGGATTGTGGTCCATCAGCAGTTTACAGAGAGCCTGGCGTACACTGGGACCCTCAGAAAGCCCAGGTTGCCCAGAACAGGACAGGATTGAGGACTTTGGGGTGAGTCTGCAGTGTAGCACAAGCATAATGAAGAATAGTTAGACTTCACTATATCTTCACTATGGCTAGAGGGAGAAAACTTGAATATGTGTTCATTTTTGCAGTTGGTAGTAAGAGTTCTCCATTCACCGGCAGTAGAGAGCCAGTCGCTATCAATCCTGGCTGTATTTAAGACGTTAAACAGCAGCTAAGCTGGACATCCATTATCTTACTGAGGAGAAATCAATAATCAGCCCGACACATCTCTGTTCATAAAGATTTGCACACCAATCATCATAAATCACCTCTGCCTGAGAGCTTCCTGTGGCGTAGTGGGTAAAAATCGGTAACATATGTCTATGGGATTTTCGCCTTTTTATCATCTGTCAGATAAAAATGTTTCGATTGCTTATAAAAGTAATTGCACACCTCAAGAAGCTGTTTGATTTGAGGCATCATTCATGTCCGTAGCACAAATGTTGCAGAAAATTAAGTGCAGAAATTAAAAAGATTTTTGTTTGAACAATGGACCCTGATGCATTTCCAAAGCCTAAAATGAACACTTGCTAAGCACCAAATGCATGTAAAAATCAGCATCAAACACTGTGAATTGCCAGTTGGCCGGCTATCTTTTTTAAAGTAAATCTAACAATGCATGAAAATGCAACATAGTTTAGCACAATTATCATATCACAAAGATCATGTTATAATAATGTAAATATGTAATTTGATGTGCTGTTTCAAAGTATAGCGCTGTGATCTTTGAATGTGGTAACAATGTTTTCAATGGAGCAGTTCACATTAACCGGAGCGGTTCACATTAAATGCTGCTCTACACAAAATACATTTCCGTAAGCGCTGTGAGTTTGAATCGCATATAACGTGCATTTGAAAATGCAACATGTGCCAAAAATCTTCCCAAGCTTTTAATGAGAATAGTTTAGAAATCGGTTGTCAGCTAAATAGAAGCATTTCAAATCCATCAAAAAAGTATATATATGCATACTGTATATGTTTTTTAATACTGTAATTTCATTGTTAAAAAAATGGTGTTTCTAGTAAAACACCTGAAGGACTCATCGCAAATTCTTTAAAAAACATCCTACCGTTTTCTCCAACTATGACAAACATGTGAAAAGGGTCCTTAGAAATACACTTGAATATCTGAACGGCCTTCACCTCGTGTGTAGGAGGCTTGACTCCTGACGTAGAGTCTTGTGAGTGTTTACATTGAGAGAAGCAGGATTACATTTCCCATTTCTCTTCATCAGATTCGGTCTCCCTGTCTGCTTATCACCCAGCCTGCACTGTAAACAGATTGTTGATTGATGTCCAGGGCAGAATCACCTGCTTTGGCGAGGTTGGTGGTAATTACTCGTACACAATGACATGTTTCAGTGAGATTAAGGTTCCGTTTGAAGCGGTAGGTATTGAATCATGAGTGCTTTTCCTATTTGTTCATAGGCGTTCTGTAAAGGTCACGAATTGAAAAATTGTTTCATTAGCATTCGTTAATGGAAAAAGGCCTTCGCGCTAATGGCTGGAGAGCAAAGCTAATCTCAGGATCAAATAATGGACTGTATCCAAACAAATAAATTATGTGATTGTCTGGTAGCTGCGAGATGGATTGGCCGACAGGGAATAATATGACAAATACGGAGCTGTTTGACGACTGACGCAGGAAATGATTGTTGACAAGGGCCGACGATTCTAATCAAAACAAATCACTGTGCTGTCATGTTAATCATGTTTGTGTGTCCTAACTGGAGGGTTATGTGAATAATAACTGCCAGCCACTCTGTCTTCCTGTTTGTTTCCGTTTACTTTAAGACATGAAATGAAACCGGAGGCTCATTTGGAACTGGAATGTCACTTGTCGTACAGATGCACCGCAATAGTAGAATTCCAGAAGTGAAAAATTCATTCATTCCCTCCATAGAGATTTAGTGACTGTAAACCAAGCATGTGGCATTTTATACTTTTAATCAATGGCTTGAAAGTAGGCTGCATTTTTTTTTTTTTTGCCAAAAATACGGTAAAAACAGTAATATCATTACAATTTAAGTCAACTGTTTCCTATAGTAATGCATTTTAAAATGTCATTTTTTTATTGTGATGCAAAGCTGAATTTATAGAAGCCATTACTCCAGTCTTTTATTTATTATTATCAGTGTTGAAAACAGTTGTGCTTCCCTGTATTTTTGTGGAAACTGTGATACATTTTTTCAGGATTCTTTGATGAATAGAATGTACAAAAGAACCAAATTTTTAAAATAGAAATCTTATAACATCATATAAATGTCTTTACTGTCACTTTTGATCAATTTAATGAATACGTGCTAGTTTTTCTTTAAAAAAGAAAAATCTTACAGACCCTAAACTTTTGAACGCTAGTACACAGGCAATAATTTGTCATCATTCCCTCATGAAATATTGTCTTGTACTGTTGCCTTTTTTAAAATGTTCAAATACTTTCAAACACTTTGAATCAAATGTTGCAACGCAATTCAACTGGGAGATGGTTTGGTTCTAGTCTTAGAACTCTTTATTGAAGAATTTTCTGAAATCCCTATGGAGAGAATGAATGGGAAAAAAAATCTGGAAAATTGGCCTCTCACTGTTGTGCTCCATTGTCTTTGTCACTGAGGTTAGAAAAACAATTCACGTTCAGCAGGTGCCGCCAGCTTCAACGTTAGCAATCATCATCTTTGCAAAAGCGCTCATTATAGTTTATTTTTCAAGCTTGTTTGCCTTTTGTGTGTTTACAGAGTTCTTTTTACCTGAACGGAGCTGCTTGATTCGTCCATTGCTGCTGTTAATGTCGACAGGCAGGAAGTCTTTGAACCAGGAGATCTCCGGGTCGGGGTTCCCGCTGGCGGCACAGAGCATGGTAGCAGTGCGTGTTCGCTCCACCACCTTCAGCTGAGGGCCCATGTCTATGGTGGGAAAGCCGTGAGGGATCTGGTCCTCTGGAAAACACACACACAAAACCACAAAGAAAGAGGCATCAGCACACATGATTGAATTGCACGATAAGCTGTGTCTTTTAGGGCAGAAAAAAGCACCACGGCTCGTTTTTCTAAAGCACAGCTCTTACAAACGTTCGTCCGCAGGACCACCCGGGGCGATCGGACTGTAGCAGCTGAAATGCATGACTGTAAGACACAGAGGTGGAGTAGAGATCACGGTGTGAAATCCAGCGCTAATGTAAATACGAGCGGGCCAAGGCGTGACTAATCCGCCTGTGGTGTTTCTGGTCATGGATATATGAGGGTGAGAGGGGTGATTTCCCTCCAGCTGTAGTGACACCTCACAGAACAGCTGGCTCCGGCTGACCCACAATTTCACTACAGGAAGTCTAATATTGGCATTACTAAATTAGGTACCAAATGCTGCTGAAATGCAAAGGTAGAATTACATTAATTGTGTTCACATGCCTCTTTTCCACTATAGAGGGCATGGAAAGCTCTCACTCTCTCTGGCCCCGTTTACACCTGGTATTATCATGCTTCGCAAATGCATTTCATGCGTTTTCAGGGTCGCTGTTTGCATGACTATGTACATCACTTAATATGCTGTCAGTCATAAGAAAAATTTTCTGTTTGAGGGATTGTTTACCCAAAAATGAAATCACCCTTACAAACCTCTTCTATGACGGTCAGTGGGGTCCATTGGGGTTGTTTGGACCCTAATGTTTTTAAAAATATCTTCTTTAGTATTCCACAAATAAATAAGGTTTGGACAACATGAGAGTAATATTCATTTTTGGGTGTCTTTTGTCAACCACTCAAAGATTTGGGGTCAGTAAGATGTTTAAAGTTTTTCAAAGAAGTCTCTTATGCTCATTAAGGCTGCATTAATTTAATCAAAAAATACAATAAACACAGTAATATTGTGAAATATTATTACAATTTAAAATAACTGTTTTCTATTTGAATATATTGTAAAATGTAATTTATTCCTATGATGGAAAGCCGAATTTTCAGCATCATTACTCCAGTCTTCAGTGTCACATGATCTTTCAGAAATCATTCTAATATGCTGATTTGCTGCTCAAGAAAAACGATCAATGTTGAAAACAGCTGTGCTGCTTGATATTTTTAGGAGAATATGATACATTTTATTTTTCAGGATTCTTTGGTGAACAGAAAGTTAAAAAGAACAGCATTTCGATCAGATCACAATGTGTCTTTAAGACTCCATTTACACTTGCTTTCAGCACTGTCCACATGTGATTTCAATTACTCGAGATGGATGTCAATAAAAGATGTAAACTTGGTCTATGAGGCACAGAGCTCTGTTTCTCTGATACGTGGTTGAGAGGGAAGTGAAGGGAACAGTGCAGAACTGTACATAATGTGTTCTGAGTGTTTCCATGCGTGTTTGAAATGGGAAATGAGGAGTGGATGTGCACAATCAGAGAGAAAGCAAACAGCGTCCAGCAGTCGCCACGCTCTCACTGCTAGCAGATAATGGAGGATAAAACAACTTGCAAATGCAAATCAGCATCATTAAGAACAGCAGGTGCAGACAGGAAACACACGGGACTAAATGCTCTAACTGTTCTCTGTGCGTACACTAATTGAGCTTTACCAACACACAAGGGCTGCACGATTATTAGAGATAACATCGAAACTCTGATATGGTATAGTGCGGTTATTAAAAACTGCATTTTAATGTGAAATCGAATTAATAATACTCCACATAAACTCGATCCTGGGAGCTGTCCTGAGTTTGAATGACTTTCCCATTGTATGCAAAACAAACTGAAGAGGGTCTGGGTTCTTTTTCATTTAATTCACTTTTGCATCAAGTGTAAAAACTAATAAAGAGTGAAACTCTTTCTACCGACAGCAGAACAAGGATACATCCTTACAAAAGATATTTTCATTTGAAATGCAACATTGTTCAAGATCTTGTTTTTTTTATATCCCTCTTACCTTAATGCTTCTAGTTTTAAGCATGAATCTAATTAAAATGTATTATATTATACAATATAATATTATATTACTTATATATAATATTATATATTTACATAATATATAATATTATGCTACAATAATAATAATAATAATATATTATAATATGTTTAAAAACACTTCAAATATCCATTGTTTTAAGGATGAAAATGACATTTTTAGTTTTAGTGTTTTTTTCAATCATGATTTGAAATCATGATCAAGAAGGAAAGAAAGCAAGCAAGAAAGAAAGACATAAATAAATAAACAAATCCCAATTATGACTGATAAATTAATTAATTAATTAATTAATTAATTAATTAAACAAACAGTGGTTCAAATCCCAATCATAAATAAATAAACGAATTAATTCAATCATTTAATCAATCAGTCAAACAAATTTTCCCCAAAGCATGCAGCCAAAGACCTCACATTCCATTCTGGCAGAGAAACAGTTAAACACTGTTTATGGGTTTTCCACCGCAAACACAATGATGAAACCGGACTCCTCTGTGGTTAAATTACGGTGTCACTGAAGCACTAAAGTTTCGTTTTCTCATAGGAAGGTTCTTTTATGCTACACTACAGCTGAAGAGTTTCTCTGGGAGACAATAGAAGAAGAATTTGGGAAAGCCTTCATAAAGAGCTTAGCATGAGCCCTGCAACGAGAGAATATGCCCAAATGAGGCGAGGGAGACTCCCTGGAGGGCCCGCGGTCTGTGACTCGATGTGTGAGAACGTGCACCAGAGGAACACCTCGTCCTGCTGGAGGAGCTGCCTTTGTTACTGTTTGTTTTCTGTGCATTGTAGCAAGGACTAGGTACAAGGACTAGGGTCACAGCAGGGTCGCAATTATGCACCACAGGCCTTTGTGTGACACGCAGGTCTGGTAATAGACCCCAGTGGGAATAAACCAACACCGGCTGCAGCAAGATACACCTTCATGTTCTGAAGGAATCGTCCATTCCAGGTCACCGCCAAAGGGGAAGGAGGGTTTGAGACAGAAACTATTGTGTACTATTGTATCATGCTGGTGTAGTGGTTCAGAAAAAAATCACAAATGAGATCTCTAACATCTCAACTGTTTCTCCTTGGCAGCAATGATACTAAATGAAGCAAATAAAGACTTTTGAATAGTCTTCTGCTTTTAATGCTGAACAGTAAGCAGTGCTTATGTTGTTTATTAAAATTATACATTTTTATTAATTGAAATAAAGCTGAAATAAAATAAAATACACATATTAGATTAGATGAGAAACCTAAACATTTAAACAAATAAATAAATAAATACATATTAGCATTATACTAAACAGACTAAAATAAAAAATGAAATAAATATTAAATAAAACATAATAAAAATGACAAAATCATATAATAAAACGACTAACTTAAACTAAAACTTTAATTAATTTTAAAATTAGAACTGAAAATAAAAACTAAAAACAAAATAAAAAAATAAAAACTATTATAGTATAAAAAAATACTAAAACATTGGTAACCAAAATTCTGAGATCTCAATATGAGTGCAAACTTTTCTGATCAAATTCTCCCTCAAACAAATTATAAGAAATATGATAAAAACTATTTTAAGCAACATCAACAAGCTAATTAAAAAAAAAAACTACTTTTTTTTTTTTTTTTTTTTTTTTTACAATGTAACTTCATTAACGCTATATAATTTATTGCAAAGCATGACTGATTTGACTAGAATATTAACATTTCTTCTAACTTAAACGAGAATAAATAAAAGCATTTTTGTTTTACATTATTTTAAGAAAATGTGAGTGGTGTTTGTCTATGCAAAACCCAATGCTACAATGCCAGGGCATTCTGGGTGGTTGCCAGGTCCTCACTCAGGTGTCCTCAGTGTTGTTTAGTTCAGTGTTATGAGGTTGCTAGGGTGTTGTGGGTGGATGCTTAATGCCCCAATTCAACGCCCCGAGTCTCTGATATCCTGGTCCCCTAGATAAGGCTCAGGTCCCTCCTTCAGTGTCAATCTGTGGGTTTTTTTTGCCTGCCTTAGCAAGCAACACTAAAAATAAAGAAGTTTCATAGCCTGCAGCAATGCAAATGCACAGACTTTGCCAACAACATTGTCCAAAGTGCTCCAAAAACTAAGCGCACTGAAGAACTGAACAGAAGCCGGGCTTTGAATCTGGGTTTCACACGTCAGTTTGAGTTTATTTAGTGGCATAAACTCCACACGGAAAGGTCGCTAAACGTCACGCTCTCAGGAGACTTTTTGTATCCAACCCGAACACTTGTTTCAAGGCCTTTGTTGAATCTGACGGCTGAAGAAAACATGTCATACCTCCGTTTGTGCGCTAGAAAGGAAGAATAATAAAGGAAAGCCCTTGAAACTCAATCACCCTTATTAATTCTCCAATAACAGGGCGACAAGAATAGCCACGCAGACAACGCCGCACATTTTTGACCGGCTCACAGCGATGACGCCAGCAGTCATTTTCCCACAGTCATTTAACACTCAGATATTTAATTAAAGCATGCAAGGATCTGGAAACAGAATTCAGACTGTCTCACCTCTGACAAATTAGTCAGGGGGAAATATTACGCCGCATTACGTGACCCAAACGCTGCTGCGATTATTCGCTGGAATTTGTGAAATTGCAGATTACTCCCTCCACCCTGTAATCCCTGAACGCTGGAATCGCACGGACCTGACAGGCTGTCAGTCAGAGAGAATTAGCCGCGGAGACAACGCCGTCCCGACATGCCTCACCGTCTCGCTCGCAAACCGTCGCCCGCTCGTGGAAGCTCATTGCCAAGGCAACTCCCAGGAAAACACATCAGAGGGAACAGGGGCGACCCGTCTTCACCCGCTGGAGGAAATCAAATGAAAGACAACATTCTCCCTGTCTGTTTCCATCCCTGTCTTACCTGATAACTTCATCACCTTGGGGAGATTATCAAAAACAGCCAGACTGAACATATTACGCTCTGTAAAACTGACGATGAGCAGTGTGTCAGTACATATAGCCGTTGCCAAGTGCAAACACACAACTGCACTGCACGCTAGTCTCTTTCTTAAGAGCTAAACTGACAAGTGAGGATTCAGCCACCTAGTTGCTTTGACAGATTGACAGAGTCTCCATCATATTTTACAGTCTCTATTAGGAATGGGTGGTGTGATCAAATCAAATCATATCACAGTTTTTTTGAGGTAAAGTCAAACCAAAAAATTGATACAAATTTGACAGTAAATACATTTAAAATGTTACACATGACTTCTATTCTCAAATAAATCCTATTTTTTCAAACTTTCTGTTCATCAAAGAATCCTGAAAAAAATGTATCGCACAACTGTTTTCAACACTGATAATAATCAGAAATGTTTCTTGAGCAGCAGATCAGCATATTAGAATGATTTCTGAAGGATCATGTGACACCGAAGACTGTAGTAATGATGCAGAAAATTCAGCTTTGATCACAGGAATAGGCTAAATTACATTAACAAATATATTTAAATATGAAACAATTATTTTAACTGCAAGAATATTTCACAGTTTTACCAGTACCTTAATCAAATAAATTGAGCTTTGAAAAGCACAAGAAATGTCTTTCAAAATCTTTCAAAAACTTTTGAACTATTGTATGTAGCAGATTCTCTTGCACCGTAAATAGTGTCAAACCACCCAGACTTAGATTGTATAAAATGCAGACAGAAATCTGTCGCACGACCCAGAACGCCTTCGCAGTTCGGGTCAGGTGTGTTGACTGAAGCATAATGAAGTGGCCCATTCAGTCGGACATATGTCACAATGACCTGTCCGCCCAGCTCTGGAGTGTGTGTGCCGGGACGGGACGCCTCCACACTGGGGCTTTTTGTTCTCCGAGTGTTACTGTGACGAGCTCTTTGGCTCGGTGTACCTGCTGGGTTCTCAGACATTTCTGGAGGCGAATGAAAAAAAGAGTCACATTCACCTGTAACGCAGACAGACAGAGGGAAGGATTTGCTCAGGGGAAGACAGAAGGATCTTTATGGGTTGCGAGTGTCGGTGAGAGTGTCTCATGCTGCCGGGCTCTGCTGAATTTAAAAGACGTGAGACAATGTGACATTAGGCCCTGAGGAGATTGTCTAATCTTTCTAGGTTGTGAATTCCTGGGATAAGCGCTGCACAGAATCAAACTATGCACCCAAAAATCATTGTCATTTTAACAGTACAAGACGGTAAAAATGGAAAAAACTTGTTTTCGGTTGGTTAATGTTAAGTTCCCTTACTGTATTCAGATCTACACCTGATGTAATTTTACTTAATGTAATTCATGATTATCATGATTCTTAATTAATTAATGTAATTCAAATATCCGGTGAGTGTCGCTAAAAGTTAATGCTCTATCGTATTGAAAATATCCCCTACACCAAACCCAACCCTAAACCTACCCGATAGTGTTAACAAATGCAAAACTGGGATAAAAACGGATTTGTTGATGTTTTTTAACTATAAATGTCACTGATTTTATTTTTACCAACAGGAGGTTTGTTCAAATCAAAAGTATGAACAATTTTAACAATTTCTCAAACTTTGCTTAAACATGCGTTACTGATTGACAGAGAATAGCGTACGCACTTTGCGTCCATCGGATGCTCTCCAAAATGGCGCTACGCTGACACAGAGAGGAGACGAATTGTTGAATAAATGTTATTTTTATTTTCTTTGCATACAAAAAGTATTCTCGTCGCTTTCATAAAATTCAGATTGAACCACTGATGGCAGACAGACTATTTTGACGATGTTTTTAATACTTTTCTGCGCCTTGACAGTGTAATTTACTTGGCAACCAATGGGACAGTCACAAGCCTCCCGGTTTTCATCCAAAATATCTTAAATTGTGTTCCGGGGACGAACAAAGCTTTTACGGGTTTGGAACGACATGGGGGTAAGTGATTAATGACAAAATTTGCATTTTGGGGTGGAGTATCCCTTTAAGTCTCTTGAGCAATGAATGAGCAATCACTGAACAATAAACTGTTCCTCCAGTCTCATTTGAATAGATATATCTGTTTTTCAGATTATCAGCTGTGAGTCTGAACTACAACAACAAATTCCTCACCCACAATGCCGTTCAGCTGCTCTCATTTGCACATGCACACGTTCTCTCAGTCTGGACTGACAGGTGGGCCTGCAGATCGTTTACAGCTTTGGGAGTTTTCACAGGTTGTGTCTGCGAGTGAATGCTTCAGACATGCAACAATGCTGGTGCACATGAGCCGGAATACACATGCTAATCCTACAGTCCTTCACTTATTCACACGCACCAAAATTAACAATCCCCAAGAGCCAAATATGAGTAAATACTGGTTACGGTTAGTTAATAAAATGGATCTTTAGGACTTGACTGTTACACTGTTATTTCACAAGTGAAGCAATCAGATCTGCTTGTTTTTGACACTGTAGTCAATGTCCAGCACATGTACATGGCATTGGTTGTACTAGAAATTATGTCAATATCCAAACATTTATGTAGTAAAACATAAGAATTAAATACAAAAAAAAAAAAAAAAAACTTCCATTAAATGGTTTTCAACTCTTTTCTTTTCTATCTGCAATAGAAATTATTGACATCAAACAAGCATTTGTGCTTTCAGGTTCTTCAGACAAGCTATGACAGATGAAACTGAACAAAACCACAGTTTTAATGATCTGATTAAATTATTTGATTTTTAACTTTTATGAAAGTAATGATTTACAGTAGAGTAATGCGACCTACAAAACTAGTTTAAAGTATTTTCACTCATAATTTCTTGTAATAGGTTGTTGAACTCACCTAGACAGGGTAAATGAACCGAACATTTACAAAGCTCATACCTTATTTTTCTCACAGTTCTCAGAGACAGTTTTGAGATGTCCAGAGAGGAACTTGAGCGTTTCATAATGATGGTCTGGTAACTCATGAATCTGGGCGGAATAAACATTAAATATGATTTATACTTGCCATCTGTTGATTTAAAGGATTTTTCTTTCTCCAATCTAGTAAATTTCAGTATTTAGTAAACCAGCAGTGGTCTTCAGATAAACCATACCAGTCTCTTCAGTGTTTTTAACCGCTGAACAGGGTCCTCCATTCGATTGGCATCAATAAAGTTGGAATATTTTTCTATGATCAGAGCAAACAAGCATTATTAGAACATTCCTGAAGTGTATTAATCAGGGTCCCCACGCTAAAATTTTTTTTACTATAAAATATTTCAGCTGAACACATAAAATCTTAGATTCAATACAGAACTTTATTACTTAACATTTTATTATTTTTACGAACCAAAAAAAAAATAAAAATCCACAAATTTTTCAGGCTTGGTTTTCTATGACCGTGTGAGTTATGACCTATGTTGTCCTCTAGGAGGAGTGCTTCCTCCACAAATGGAGAAAATAGAGCTTAGATACAAGATTTTCTTAGATATAAGATGCTCTCCATAAGAGACAGAACAGTATTTTCCATGCGTTTTGTATAAAGCCAGCAGAATCATTTATTCTATGTGGTCATGTGTCTCACCATTAGTAAACAGAGGCTCAGGAAGTTTCCTAAAAAAGGACTTAAGCAAACTGCTGATCACATTGAGGTCTCGCCACTTCTGCTGAACAAAATGAAAGCATAAAGATCAGGTCTGTCTTTATGGTACAAGCTCTCATGTATAATATCACACCATACAAAGTGTTTACTCACGTCATCCTGAATATCAATGTCCGTCATGCCTTTAGTGTCTAGTTCCTCCTGCATGCTCGAGATGGCAGCGTTGTTTCCAGGGACTCTATAAATGCCTGTGTACTCCAACCCTCTCTCTTCCACCAGATTACAACACACCTCCACGATCAAAGGCACAAACTATAACAGACAGTAATTAGTGTTATTTTTAATATCATATAATCTGACAAAACTCAAAAAGTAGGTCATTTTTGCCCTAAAGTCAAATTTGCATTAAGAAAATTTATTTTTTTTGCATTAAGAATCTATTTTTAGAACCATTCATACTTTCCCATCATGCCATGAATTTTATTTATGTACTTCTCAGTACTGTAATATTTAAAAAAACAAAACAAAAAAAAAACATACTAATAAAGATTTAGATATAAAACATTCAGATATACAAGGGGAAATATACTAATGTCACAATGCACAAATTCGTAAAGGCTTAAGTTTCTTCATGCCAAATCTGATTTCTTTTTTTCCTATTTGCTCTTGGAGTGAAACGTAACCTTGACATGTTTACTTGAGTTTCACCCATAATGTTTTAATTTGCATTATGCAGTAGTGCATTTGTAATCTCTGGCATTTCTTACTCTGTTGGTTTGCGCAGGAGGGCAATTATCCAGTCGTACTCCGAACGTGACACCAGCAGTGGGTCTCTTATCTTGAGGCTTCTTCTTCAGTCCTGGAATTCCTCTCCTCCAAGCGGCTTTATCTCTCGGAGGACTGGAGTCATCTGAGACACATATCGCTGAAATCAACATTTCACTGGGAACACACGATGGGTTTCAGTGTTATTTCATAATGCCATGCGCTACCTTTACTCCTCTCCTGTTCGTTTCTGGGCAAATAGAGGCTCTGACTTTTACTGCTGCCACCCAAAAGAGTGTGTCTAATGCTGAGAGACTGCCGTGAGGTTTTGGGTGACGGCTCTGTCTTACTGCTGGGTGAACTGTAACAACACACATATTATTGGACACTGAACACAAGGCAATCTTATGCAGCTCTTTGTGATTTTTCTGAAAAAAATTGCAATTACATTTGGCTATGGCCAGTTTTGATTTGCATCTGTTGACCTCTTTATACTTAATCTTGAGGTGTCACTTCATTAATGATGTCTAAATCCCAAAGTATACTTGCATTTTGATGCAAATGCATGTGTACAGCCAAACACAGAGAATACTCCATTTGACAGTGTGCAAATATGACTATACTATTAATAACTATTAATACTAACACACTAATAATACTAAAAAAATATTAATTATTATTTCTACGAAATAAAAATTAAATAAATATTACTGGTGTAATCTCATTGTAAAATTGTAAAAAGAGTACTTACAAAAAAATAACTGTTTTACAGTAATACTGTAAAATTACATCACAGGCTATCATAAAGCTTTTATTTTGATGAAAATCCACAGGGAGTCCTTAACGCTTCTCTTTTGGTGACAACAACCGATTTGTAAGTGCTTTTCATTACAACTTTGGGAAGATGGTTGGCACACTGTGTTTCCAATAGGGGTGTAAAGTTCAGTACATACTTTAGTTTTTAATCACTGTTCAGTATGTTTTTGGTACAGCAGATCCAGAAAAATAAAAGACCCCTTTTTTTTTTTTTTAAACAGTGGTTTACTGAACAAACTTTGGCTCTGTCTTTAAATAAAAAAGTCTGTCATTACTGCTGCAACACCCATACTGTTGTTTATGGTGCTGTTGTAAATGGAGGAAGAGAGGTGAAGTGCTTCTTTCGGATGCAAAATATTTTAGCAAAAAGGTATAACGTATAGAATTATTGTGCATCTCGTTTAGGGCAACACGGATAATGCAAATTTCCTGCAGCAGCTCACTCTGTCCTCCAATAATATTTAAATCAATTCGAACTACCAAAGTATATTGGCATAAATTTTATTTTTCTACATCTATAATTTATTTGAAAAAGATACATACTAGCTTCCAAATGCAAGTTATTATTGACCCAAATTCAGAGCAGATGCAAAGTATTTGTGAACCTAGCAGCTGCAAGACACTAAAAGCACCAGATCATGAGCTGCTTGTGTTTAAGAAGAGTTTTTTTTACGCTACACTCTGAAAATACATAATGCATGTATTTATTAATTTAAATCACAGCCACAATTTGATAATTGTGCTAAGTCATACTGCAATTTTGTGTGGCCATGCTTTTTGTTTGGTGTTCAGTGTGAGTGAGTGACAGCTAACAGAGCTTCATTTCAGTGAGGCAGCTCACTAGGATTTGGAACAGGGCCTTTATGGCAAGGCAAACCTGCTGGTCTCTAGGACACGTTCTTTACCTCATGGATATATACTCCTTGAGTTTTCTGTTGATCAAATCAGTGCTGGTTACGGCAGCGTTCTGAAAACACAAGACAAAGAATCATTAGCATTGTGGTAACACACAAACCTCAGAGTACAGCAACATTAATCTGAGTGTAAGCATTAAAGGAAACCAGTTCCTCTGGCAAACACAGGAGACGAATATTAACAAAAAGCCTACCCATAATCCTCACACCTTCAGTAAACAATGTCACCTCGACACTGATTTCAGCAGATAACAATGCACTGTTGTGTTAGCAGTAAGCTGGTTTTCACATGGTTTCATTTCAGGACAAAGTTATGCAATACTATGAGGGTTGTGCAGTCAACTCTGAGGGGCAGACATGGACCACAGACTTCACATGATGATATTAATCTGCTA